>CM044550.2:28871867-28949367 GCA_024416835.2 Perccottus glenii | reverse complement strand
GGTACACTATGCAAATTGTATGCTAACATGACAAGTTTGTGAGAATATTTTGTCAGTATAGCTTTACTCCATAACGCTGACCCACTCCATAAAAGTTCACATTGAATTATTCTTTGCTTAACATGTTTCAATGGGCAAATCTACACCAAATATGGCGGGAACGTTTGTGCGTTTTGTGTAACTTCCTGTTCATACATAGCCAAACATGGGAGAAAACAATGCTCTGCTTCTAATGAAGTAGTCATCATCAGGGGGCGCCTCTCATCTGGCACAGACAAAAGAGCCCGTCTGAAAAAAAGGACACCAGGGGGCAAAACAAATCTGTCAACCTCCACGATTAATACTGGGAGAAAGCAACAATCTGTCACACAACACCGGAGTATGTTAGCGCCTTTGTTAGAGAGTGATTAGTGTTGGTATTTACAGCCAACTGCACACACTCCAATCTCAGGAGACTTTGTTTGGACTTTATGAAGCACTGGGCCTGCATGGCATGTAGTTAGACCTTCATGTGTCGGAGTGTGAGGACATTAGTGCACACTAGGCAGCATTGTGAGGTGAAAAAGTCTGCAGTCACAAAATCCGACAATTACCTGATTACAAAATAAATTAGGAAATTAATGAATACATAAACCGACCTTGGGCAAAATTAGCACTTAATTACTGTTTGCCCTGAGAGATACATTCATTAAACATGGATAAAAGATGGCACCACGGGAGGATTAGTAAGAAAATACCTGGCAGCAAACACAACATAATTAGGGGGCAGAGTTGGTTGAACCCCAAAAATATGTGCGAGCCATGAAGATTTTGTATAATAATGTACCAAACCTCAAAAAAGTACATTTATTATTATGGTTTTGGGAAGCAATGAATTGTGAAATCGCAAAATGTGCCACTAAATGCTGACTGTTAAGGGTATTACACTCAAATTTAGCATTTGTGTCTGATGTTTTAATTCAAACCTTTTTGCCCGGTGCTGCCTTCTGAACCGCAGAGGGGAAACTTTAAACAAGCAGTCAAAAAGGGGCTCGGTTAAACCGTTAATTTGGCCTGTACCCCTTTTTTTGTACTCCGTTGTGTCCACAAGACTGCTGCAACTTTTGGTCTTTCCCGTCTCTGGAAACTATTACCAAGCATCCCATCACTTTGAAAATGAGAGGAGAGCAGAGACAGTAGAAGTAATGGACCATGGGACAAAAAGCTGATGCAGAGGTTTGTGTGGACATTGGCTCCAAGAAGTCTGGATCCCATCCTTCCATTCAAAATGATTCCAAAATACTGATTCCGTTTAGGTCAAGAAACATTAAAAGTACAGTTTGCAGTGACTTCTATGTTATTCTTACTTTGTAAAACCAAGCTAGTGATGAAGTTAATAATTTAAACCTATGTCAGTCCATTAGGTAATTAGCTGTTCTAATACCATGCCACTGTTTTAATTCGGATTATTACCAGTTTACATAATTGGAAGTTAAACAAATAAAACAACACAGTAGCTTGTGTAGCTTTTATAATTAATATTTTGACTTAAATACCATATACTGCCATGTAAAAAAGTAATTATACCCTGTTCAAATCATCAATCAGTCATACCAAGTCTTATCATAAGGTACAGTAAATGCAACCTTAGACAAACAAACTTAACTGGATACAGCGGGAGGAGTCTATGGCTTTATGGATTTATTGTCAACTGTTTGATGTCCTTTAATCCCCCATTCTTCTAGTAAAACAATAACAGATAGAGTCTCTATTAATTACTCATAATGCACCACAGTAG
The DNA here is from genome assembly GCA_024416835.2 of Perccottus glenii. Lineage (NCBI taxonomy): Eukaryota > Metazoa > Chordata > Actinopteri > Gobiiformes > Odontobutidae > Perccottus > Perccottus glenii. The sequence continues at coordinate 28,947,590 of CM044550.2, read as the reverse complement.
GTGTATACTTGAAATGACCCATTCTTCTCCAGTGCCTGTTTCCCCAATCATTGCAGATCAAGGTAGTCTTCATTACTGGTGTAATATGTAAATGCCAATAAGCCCTTGAATCTCCACAGACCCCCAACATGTAGACCCTAAGGGGCCGCTGACAGGCTCCGTCGTCTCTACCTGGTAAGTCACTGCACAATTTATAGCCAGTGCCGCCTTAAAAATCCCCCAAAACTGCAAGGACAAGTGCTCACAGTTCCCCCGAATATAAACAGCCACGCACAAAGCAAGGAACTAGTGACTGAATGTGTTTAAAAGATGATAAACTTGCACCACTGGCACTTTCAGATATGGAATGAGTCATCATCGCCTAATAAAGAGAAAACAGAGCTGAGGATAAAGCGGAGTGGAATGAATGGCATGGCTTTTCAGAATGTTGTATACTGCCGATTGAACGCTGGCAGAGCGGTGGAGTTTTATTAGGCCTTGTATTTGTTAATGTGTCTGGGCCGTTAAGCGGGAGAGGGAGGCTAACAGAGAGGCTGTTGTGCATTGGCGGAGCTGGCCCTAATCCACTGTCCCCATTTAGCCATATTCACACATTATTTTTTTTTTAATAAAGCCATTTGAACTGAGGGCACTATGTGTGGGTGAACAGTCACTCACAGTGTCTGCTGCGCCACAAGCAATTGTTCCACTGAGGGTGGTTTGGCTTACATTTCTGTATCTAGAATCTGTCTCATTGACAATAAAATGGAGTCGACTAATAAAATGTATCATCACCCATTGCAATAAACAGTGTTGGAAGGTTATGTTTTGGAACATTTTATGCTATGTTGAGTATTTGGAGTCAGGTTCATGAGTCATGATAGTCACAAAGTTAGCTGTTGATAGCTCATAATGCTGAATGCCAAACCAAGTATGTGTACAGGTACAAGCATATAGGTCGATTTTTGAATGACCTGAGTATGTCATTATCTAAATGTGTGACTCCTGATGGAAGAACCAGATGACATCGGTTGTTGAAACTGGCTGTTGTTGTGTATGATGTATTGTTGGTGATTGCCATTGATTGTAGGGTGGAGGGCATTTTTGGTAAAAGACAGCATTTCTTATTAGATAACTCTTATCTCTTCTAATAACACTTTACTAATTATAGCTTAATTAACCTAGCCAATCAATTCAAAATGTATGTGTTAGCCATAAAGGCCCTGCAAGACACAGCTCTGTGCTCAATATGACATTCATTACATACATTACAACTTGTCAAGTCATTAAGTGTATCTTGTGAGTTATAAGCATGCACTTTTCCTTACCCAGTCTGAACACCTAAGCCCAACCAATATTTGTAATGGCTACTTCAACTGACATGTATTGATGTTTATGTTTGCATTGAGTGCTGACTCAAAGATGCAATGGAGTTAGTCTTGAGGACATAAATAAAGAAAAGAAATCTACGTATACAGTGCATTGTCCAGTGCAACCAGCAAACATAACAAAGAATATTTCCATTAGCGGAACACAGTGGATTGTCTGGTTAATTAATGACAATAATTAAAGCAGCCAGGCAATCCCAACACTGTTATTTGTGGGAAGAACAAAATTCGACTTCAACTATATGTATGTTTTGACTCAGTAGGTCTGGTTTGAGCACACAACCCCCACTCCAAACTAGCCCCTGCTAACTAAACCCACTTCTATTGACTGTCAGTGGTCTTTCCGGGCTGCTGAAGCGGCCTCTCTTTTCATGGTGCCCACTCTGTTGCTTGAACACTGACGCCTAAGCAGTATTGCCCAGGCCTTAAATTAAGGCTTAAAGCTTGACACATGTGGCCTGTGAGCTGACAGTGGCTTTGTGGCACAAGCAGAAAGGGTGGGAGTCGGGGAGACTGGGGGCCAAGTACACTCAACAACGACAGACAAGCTAAAGGAGCCCCTTGAGAACGCCAACAAGCACAACAACACCTCAACAACGGCCTCAGTCATCCGGCCGATCAAGGCTGGAAGGAAGGGATAAAAAGGACTGCAGCTAGATGCCAGACACTGTGCCAGAGTGACACTTTGGGCAGCAGAAAAAAATCAAAAACAAAGTGTGACAGACAGAGAGAAGTACCAGTGACGAAACAATAATCACGGGCCACATTGAAGTCGACTTTAGCGGTCCACCAAAGACAGTCCTATCTGTCAAAAAGCCAAGATAGAGTCTAGAAACAGGCTGGTAAAGGCGTAATAGAAGCAAAGCTGTGTGGAAATAGGAACAGACAGGTGTGAGAGGAAAAGAGGACAGTTTTAAAATTGTGCAGTGTGTCACAACACATTTTGGTATTTGGTTTATGTAGTAGCTGTGAAAAGGCCAGTGGGATAGAAACAGCTCCAAAGGCACGCAAAGGAACTTGAAAAAGACAGCAGCAAAGCAGACAACAACAGCACATTCATTTGCAATAAATTATGATCTTAAGGATTTTGTTTTTATTATACTGTCTTCAACCAGTTTATAAATCAAACCCTATGAACTTTGAACCTTGAACAAAGCCTATGAAAAGGTGAACTATTTGTATAATAACTTAAAGGATTCCAGCAAAGGCACTGCAAAAGCTGACAATACATCAGTGGCCAGCAAAAAGCCAAGGCAAGTAGGAGGAGTGGGTGTTTATTTTTTTTTTCCAGGACTGCACACAAAGACAATTACTGGGGCTCTGAAAATCTATTCACCAGTAGGAACGGTGTTTTTCTCTCCATCTCTTTGCTTGAGTCACTGTGAAGAACTTTGGCCCTAGCTCTTCTAATCCTACATTTTACCTCCATCTCACTTGATTTCACACTTGTCACTGACCGCTGAATTTGCTCTTTCTTCCCACAAATGGTAACTGTGAGGCCTGCCAAGATGGCGCCAAGGATAGTAACTGGTTTAGAGCGGATGGGCTTTGTCTATCAAAGTGAGAAATGTGCTTTTTTTTAACGGTTGTTAAAAGTTCTCCACAAAAGCAAGATAAAATATTTGTCTGGAGCAGGTGTAAACTAAACCGTGTCGACATAAATACCTACATTTGACTTTTAATGAGAAGTTGCATGTAAGAAATAGAGGTTGTGTAAGTGACACTTCATTTAAAACTACTTTCTTATCTATTTTAACCAAACTGGGACCTTCTTTTGGGGTCAAACAAATTGTGGCCCTTATGCACAAGTCCGCAAAGTATTAACTTTGGTTCAAAACTTTTAGCATAGTCTCTTGAAATAGTGTCAAGTTTGACAGTTTCTTGACACAATGACATAAAAACTTTGTCACTTTGCTTCTCAAAATGTATTAACATATAAAAAGTGACAGCATCTCCTTGCTGATTAGCATAACTTTCTTGAGATTATGACTTAATTTAAAATTGTGACATAGCTTGTTTAAAGTTCAAACATAGATTTTTGAAAAGTTGTTTTAATATCTTGAACCTGCTTTTCAAAATGGATTATCGCCTTGAATTCGTAACTTTGCAAAGTAAAACTTTGGAAGAAAAAAAGATTCTAGTGAAATTCCTAGTAAATTTGAACTGGAAACAAGTTCCTTGAAAAGCAAATAGTTTGGAAAATGGTTGGAGACTGGGTTGTGCAGGATGGCTAAGAGCTTTAAAAGCCAGCCAGTGTCCTTCACTTAAGACCTTGAGGACAACAGACTCTACAGTGTTTGAGGACCCTTTAGAATGGCACGCTCTCTGGCACAAAAGCCCTCTGATGACCGTGCTGACATCTCCACCTGCCCCAAAAGCATCACCACACGTCCACACCTTACGCTACGATTCTGGGCCTAATTCGAAGTCCATGCCGTTCAGTCTAATTACAGTAAGAGATGGCGCAGCCCTTCCTGCCACTAATGTAGATTTATGGACAGTAAATCTCACATAACAAGCCATCTGACAGAAAGAGCAAAACAGCTGTGCGGATTGGACAGTTGGGGTACTGCAAAACAAAAAGCAGTAGCTAATGGTTTAAAATGCCGCAGAACCCTTCAATCCCTTCTGTCATGCACAAACCGTTGCCACTGACCATCTCCCACAGCTGTCTTTAGTTTTCTTCACTTCAGATCTCCAGAGCTTTGTGCCATGAAGACACGCCACTGGTATTTAGCAATGTGGTTTGAAATGAGGTCAGGAGAACTACGCCAGGGCAGTGTTCCTGGCATCAATAACGCCCTGTGTTAGCCGTTCACACAAATGGCTGAGGTGTGGCAGCAGTAAACAACCCAGATACTGGAATGTACAGCGCAGAAATGCTACATAGAGCTATTCATCCCAGCATCCAAAGCTCAGCAGGAGCTCAAATAATAATGTTTCCTCTTCACGCCCTTTTCTAAAAACTCTATCCATCCCTACTTCTTAGTGTTGTAAAGATTTGACACATTGTTAAACATTTGGACACATGTTGAAAATAAGCTCTGGTAAGTCAGTGTCACCAGACAGTGTCAAAATAAAATTTCCCAAAATGTATTTTGTAATTCAGTGTTACTCAGTGTTGACAGTATCTCTAAACAGTGACTTGTAACTTGAAATGTCACCAGTATCTTGAAATAATTACTACTAAGCATTACAACAAGTTTGACCTGCTTTGGACCACTAGCATCATAAACAATAATAGCAGTTGAGCATTGTTTACTTTAGGGTATGTTGTCTTTCATGTAAAAATCATCATTTAAAACGATACTGGCAATGTTATGTTACATGACTATTTTAAAACCCTATGCCACATTAGATTTATTGGTTTCATTTGGTTGTGGTTTGTACGGTATGTGTACTCATTTTCTATCTCTGATTCTGCTTCAGTGTTGCTACATACAGTATTCCCAACTTTGTTTTGACCATCTCACCTAGCACTACATGTTTAGGAAGATCTGTGGCAGACCCAAAAATACAATATATTACCCACTGTTTATGGGCCTACATTGAACCCACAATCTTTTTGCTATGAGACAAAAACGTTAACCAAAGCAACATTGCTTTTAAATTTGAACTAGGGATAGGTCATTTTTACAATTTAGAGTCATATAAAACTTCATGACTGGCCAACTTTGGTGTGTGGGCCCTACACTTCACAACATTAAAATAAACAAGTCCATTGACAGAATCTTCAAAGTGCTCTTCATGTTCCCCTGAAGCCCTTCTATGGATATGTCTGTGACTGATGCGCTTGTCAGTAAAGTTTTATATTATTAGCCCTGCGTGTAAACCATTTGAGGTTTAGAGTAATGCCTCATAGGCCCGGTGGCGGATGCCTGGGGGGTCACTCCAGGGACCACAGCTCAAAAGACCCTTTACAGTGGAGCAGCTGAGGATTGAGAGTCCTCATGCACAAGGTTGAAAAAAACAAGCGCAAAAGCAGGACACAGTCATCAGTTGAATGACACTGCAGAAAAAAAAAAACTCTCTCAAAATTTCCAGCCTATGAGTCAACATTTGTGTGGAGTAGCTGAGAAGACTGAATAAAAAGCAAGTGTCTGTGACCGATGAGAGGCGGCGCGGCCCATATACACCGCTATGGATCATTTAGCTCACCATCAACAGAGAAATGAAAGGCTGTGACATTCACAAGTTGGAGGTGTGTGTCTTTCTATTCACTGTAACAGTTCTTTCAAAGTCTTTAGTGATAAATCTCACCATTTCTGGCCAACTGTAATGAAACATAAATCTGTCCTTTGAGGAAATCCGCAAAGAACAGCCTTAGGGACAGAAAACATGCAGAAATGACAGCCACAATATATTTTCTGTTGAATGTGCCCTTCCTTATAAAAAACAATCTCAGTAAATCCTTCATTGGTTTAGTGTATGTTGATGCATTGTTAACTGTGGAGAGTTTGTTCAAAAAAAGCCAAGATACATAAACATATTGAAACTAACGTATCTCAGAATTGACCTACCACAAACTTTTTTTAAACTTTTTTTCCTCAAAATAATAACATTGTAACTTAAAATGTTGATATAGTTTCTAGAAATAATGACTGTATCTCAAAGCTTTGAGTTTTCCCCAAAATGCTAATTAGACATTTTGACACTTTTTGTTTTTATAAATTCATTCTTTGGGGGTTGGGGGTTAATGTATTCATACATCATTTTATTAGCTTACACATTACATTATAAAAAGTTCTAATGCAATAAAAATATAACTTGTGACACTGTTGTGGCAGAAACCGACTTCCATAGAAACTAATCCAGACATACAGTATCTCACTACATTTGCAAATCCCCTTTCCCATTCTGTCAGGAGATTCCCAAGGATATTAGCCCAGCAAAGCATTTAACAAAGAAGTAGGATTAGAACAAAGGAAAACAAGGCGCTTGAAGCAAACACAAAAAAAAAGGAAACAATAAGCGATAAGGAAGACTGTGCAGCACAGATAATTAATGAACAGCTTCTTCAAATAATAGAAGAAGCTGCAGTGCAACAGTGGGACCTCTTGTCCTAGTTCTGCTGCACATTACACAAAGAGCAGAAGAATTAGGAAGACGTTCCAAAAGGAATTTAATAGTGATTTACCAGCAAACTTTCCCATAAAACGTCTTAAGGAAATATAATTATGAAGCAATGCAGGTCAATGTGAAAGACAATATAAACAGAGGAGAGCTGGCAGGAACATTTTTATAATTATCATGGTAAGCCCACAGTGAGTTTAAATGTTTTGGTCAAACAGTGGTCAAAGCCCTTTCAGTTTTGTGGCCAAAGCCAGGATTTGGGATTTGGGGGATTGTGTTGTGCAGAGGGGGTGTTGGATTCCACTGCACTGTCGCTATGTGTCAGTTAGTTCAACCCACGTGGGAAACAAAAAAATGGACAAAGCCAATTGGTCTGGAAACAATTTAATGTGGAAATCCTGACACTAAATCTGCAATAAAAAATGCTAATTAGATCACAAAGTTTCTCAATGTAATGACGGAGGAACTTTACACTGTTGTTAATCCAAATAATGACTCAAAATGCTGTCATTGTCTGTCCAAATGGTTCACTAACTCGGAATAGTTTCTCAAAATAATGACCTAAAGGCAGGGTTTAATTGGAGCTGTATGTGTTGGGTCAGTATGGCAAGCCATTTACAATGTCAAATAAGCATTCCATACAAGAAGTTACCCAAGAATTTGATTTGTTAATTGTTAATTCCGTTGTAGCTTTTCAAAAAATATTTTGACAGTTTTTTTAAATAATGACTGTGAATCAAAATGTTGGCATAGCTTCTCAAAATGACTAGCTATTTTAAAATGTAGACACAGAAATAAGAACTCAAACCTTGAACTAGCTAACAAGATGCTTAAAAAAAGGTTTTATCAACATAATACTTCTCTAATTAAAAATATTAATAAAATGTTACAAAATCAAAATGTTGATAAAGCTTTTTAGAAATGACCTGTGAGGTTTGCCATCACTAATCAAAATAATGATTAAGTTATTAAAAACTAAGAGATTCCCTAAAAGGACTTTCTTAATATACTGTAGTTTCCCCAAATGATCAGTTAGTAATCAAAATACTGATGTAGCTTCTCAAAATGACTTCCTACCTCAAATTATTAACATTGTTTCTAAAAACTGACAAAAGTGAGACTCATTGTTTTAACTACACTGCCAGTTTGCAACAGTGACATGGAAATCATGAAAAAGTGTTCCCCTAAAATTAGAACAAGCCAAATGGTCTAGCCAAAATATTTCATATGAAAAATCTGCCACTGCGTTTGCAATAAAAAAAAGTGTTCATCAGATACAGAGATAATGAAGGAGGTGCATATTTACAATGAGGCAAATTAATATTCAAATGTATTCCGTTCATGGCGCCTGACTTGAATTATGCAAGGTCATTTTGCCAGTGTGTGGAAATTGCCTTATTTCTGTAGCAGGTAATTGAGAGCAGTGATGTGAATAGCTGTGGATATCGTGAAGGCCTGACTCTCCCTTCAGCGTCAATGTCTCTGCGAGGCCCGCAAAAGAGGCATTGTTCCATCCAGGGACACAAAAAAGGGATTAATTTGAATTTGGTTTACAATGCCATGCCTTTTTAAGTTAATCCATGTGGTCTGTGCCTCGGAGATGCCAACTATTCCGTTGATTCCCACATTCGCTCAGCCACTGCTCTTTGTGCTGCAGAGGTTAAAATGTCAGCTCTAGCATTGGACTAAAGACTAGGATGAGACACTTTTAGAGTTGACCCTTGCACTTGCATGTTGCTTGCATATGTGTAAAAAAGAGGCTTATTCCAATGCATCACAACATTTTTATAACTCCATCTAACTGGCAGCAGAGTTAGAAAATGACTTCAAAATCATTCTTTTCATCATCATTTTTTCCCCATCATTGTTCACTGACATTTTTCTGTGCTACATTGTTGTCTAATGAAAGACTAGCTATCTTTACTTTGAAATTTTGAATAAATATATATTTAGATAAGCTTAATGGAAGGTTTAATGGAAACATTTTTAGTGACAACCAATATATGGTGTCATTAATAATAATGTTACATTTACAGCAATAAGAAATGCAATTTACACCAGTGTTTCATAAAAAAAAATAGGAAGAAAAATTTCAGGGGACCCTTTCTTAAAAAACAGAAGCAAGATAGACAGACACTAGTCACTTTTGTCTGTATACAAAAATGTGACCCAAACCAAAACCAGTATAATTCTGATGCATACACAGAGACAGGTACTCAATGTTGATATGCAAAATTATTATGCACAGCCTGATCTCAGTCTGGCTTTAACAGATGTTGATGTAGTCCTTGGATTTTGTAAATTACAGCCTTTGTGAAAAAACAAAACAGTCCTGTCTATGCTTCCTGTGTGATTGTAAGTGGCCTGCTTTATGTGACAACCCCCGCTGTGTGTGTTAAGTTCAGTCTCTGTATGCATCCATCACACCCCCTCCATCTCGTCCACATTCCATCATTCATGTTCTACCAAATGACTATAATGGACTGCAAAGAGACATTTTACTTGATATTTTTCTCCTTATTTAAAAGAAAAGTTTAGTGCTGTTTGATCTTTCATTCCTCTTGCAAATGGCACAGAGTAGCATTTAAGATTTAGTAAAAGCATTTAACAGCACAGACACAGCCAACTGTCAAACTGAAACAAAGACAAAAACAACTGTTTAGTAAACTCAGTGTTGCAAAAATACTGGAATATAGAATACATTCAACTTTTTGAAGGCATTTATACACACATAGCCTGCAGCTTATACAGTATAGCCGATGTAAATTTGTCAACACTTGAGTCTCATGCAAACCTAGCATGTAACTATAGAATGCTATTGCCATGTGTTGCTAATATGCCAATAAATTATGCTATGAGAAATAAAAAAAAGTTCAGGCATAGAAAAATACTGTATTCAAAAAGATGTTGTGACTGAAACTCTACTTCCTATCTGCTTTCTATCTACTTTTGCATTGTGGTGCCAATGGATGACAAAAGTTACAGTGTATCCCCGTGGGGAAATCCATTCTCTGTATTCATCCCATCCAGTGGAGCAGTGGGCAGCCACAGATCTTCTGCCAGAAATTGGTCAAAGGTTGTCTGCATTAATGAGTACCATTCAGAATCATACTTTTCCTGACTCCTCTATACTTCTACATGTACAATGGATTTTGCATTTTTTTCCATTGCAATAGACCATGTGGACCTTTTTCCTTTTATGTCATAGCCCCAAAACTAACAATAAAGAAGTTAGTTAGAGATGCACCTAGGCTAAGGTTAGGCAAAGTGTAGCCATTTCTTTCTAAGAAATATGAAAAAACATATTTTTAGAGCCACAAACTATGGGCCAATAGTATGATGTTGATTTCTTTATAATTTCAATTGAGCATATAAGCATTAGAGGTGAGTCTATATTTAGTCAGACTATGCAAAGCGTCCATCTGTAAAAGTACTGATGTGCTGGAAGTACAAGGACAAACCCACCTCTAAACAAAGTGTGTTTGTGTGTTTCTAAAGTCTTGCCACTCTTATGTTCACATCAAATACAAAAGGCAACCGACAAATACAGATGGGCTTTTCGAGTCTCCTGGCTGTTAAATACAGTAGTTAACAACTCTTTCAATTAGCAGACAGCCATCGACAGCCACAAATATCACTAATGATGAGAAAACTGCTCATTTGAAGCCAAACTCAATTAACGCCATTTCTCTGGCTCTCGAGAGAGTAAGGTAAAATATAGATAAAGTATTCAAGGAACAAAGAAAATGAAATAGTGTTTAAATTAGTGATTGTTAATTAAAAGTCCTCATGATGAGACTTAAATAGTCCTTCGAATTAACAAGGCAAAGCTGTATAGAGAACGTCAATAAAGCTTAGTTCGGATTTATTATATTGTTTTTCTTCTCTGTTTGTTAGCAAGATCTGGTGCCAATATCAATGTCTTACCCTTTATCTCACCCATAGACAATATTACACTGTATAGATTTAGTTTTTTTTTTTTTTTTTGTACAAGCATAGATCCAATGCAGGGAAGTGTTAATACTTTGCAATCAGTCTGCCCTATAGCTGGGGAATCTTACAATCTTATATCCAGATTGTTCATTTCACTTCTGATCTACTTTTTTAGTAAAATAAAAAATAATAACTGCACATTAATGAAACAAATCCTTAGCTGTATAGACAGTGGATATTAAAGTTCATATGTAAAAATGTATTTGAATAAAACTATAGTGCAAGGCCAACTGTGAAGCCTGAAGGAGCATACTCCAATTACACATGTGGATTTTTTAGGTCAAATCTCAGTCAGATTTGACTAATATTCAATTACACAGTGGCTTAGGTCTGGTATAAGCCTCAGATTTAGCCGTCGCTCAGAGTTTGACAGCATGCTGCATGTAAAACAGGACTAAATGGACAGTGTTACGGCTGTGTCACATGTGCTTAACCTACAAAACTCATTCACGCTGTTTGTTTACGAGACCAGGCAGAAATACATCTGCTTTGGTGTTAGAAAACAGCCTTGTAGACGACACAAAACAGCCATTCATCACAAATGGAAACATTACTCCAGCAAAATTGGAGAATAGGAGAAATGCAGAGTGTGGGGTAGTGGCCCCTCTACACTGTGAAGAGGTGTATTGAGGTGGACTGCCTGGACCACCCCCTGCTCACCACTAAGCCCAGCAGTGTGTGGCACATTCCAGCCCCCCCCCGCTAGTGGTGGAATATGGGGCCCTTCCATGGTAACATTCATCTATAGGATTGACCGCAGGGTAATACAAAACAGTGCACAAACAAACATAACTAAACAGGAATGAGCTCAGTCAATTGTTGGACAGAGCCAATATCCTGGAGTATCCCTGTCCCGTCAGAACGCCATCTTACGATGGCAATCATAACTTTTACAAAGTAAATGTGTGAGTTAAACGTCATTCTACCTTTTGTGTTCCTATTTGTGGAAATGATGACATACTGTATGTACTGGAACAGTTCGAGAGAGGTGTGAAGGAAGCCATTTTTTGTTCAAATGGAAAAGCCCTTTCTGAACAGAGGAGGTGGCCTCGTGGAATGTTGCCTAGTATTTATAACAGTGTTTTGAAACCTAAATCAAAACACTTTCACTCTAGAACAACATCAACACCTGAATGGAACAGTGACACTAACAACTCTCCTGAGCCTTTAACGACTCTAACATAAGGACTCACACTGTCCTTTCAGAGCCAACAACTATAAGACCAGAACAGTCTGGTCCAATCAGGTTTGGTTTCAGGGGAAACTCCTCCCTCTAGAGATATAAACTCAGCTCTCACCAGTTGATCTCAGAATTGAAGTCTCTTGGAATTAGAGATAAAACGTCTTCAACTTGAAAACTGATTCCAGTTGCCTTTGCTTTAACCTTTTCTTCAAGATGACCTGGATGACTGAGAACCTTCACAGACATGCTGGAACAGTTAATGCTCTAGTTGACTTGAATATTGCTTAGACTGCTGCCTTTGTGAACCGGCCCGAATAAGTGGAAGAAGATGGATGGATAAATCATGACAGCACATGGCTAATTTGTGTAATTCAAACTAATAATTTAGTATTTTGTATTTTAAATACACACTTTTCAAGTATTTAAACATTTGTTTTCCTACAGCATGAGTCTATGTAAAAAGGCATCTGTATTATTCCCCCAATGGAGGACAGAAACCAGACTGACACATTCAGGGGTCAGTCCTGGCTCAATTAGAAAGGCGCTGACTGAAAACAGCCTTTTCTTATTCATACACCTTTAAAAACTGAGAAGTAGGAAGTGGTGCAGCGTAAAGAGAAAGCCGCCTTTCTTTCTTCCAGCGCTGCCTGTCAAAATGTATATAGTTTTTAAACACAAACAGAAGGGATTAGTGGCGCGCTGAGGGAGGTCACATAAGGCAAAACAAGTTGGAGGACCCCAAATTGTCTTGCTGATAGATGGGGAAAAAGTAATGGCACCCACTCGCTCTTATCTGTTGTTTAGCATCCGGTCCTGGTATGTGGCGAAGAGAGAGTGGAGCACGTGGCCCTCAGCATTATCATGTAAATGGTAGTTACTGTACTGCTAATACAAATGATAGCAGCTGGGCCCCAGAGTGGAGCCATGGATCTGGATTCAAGTGTACTTCAGGGACACTAGATCAGACATGCAGCTCAAGAGCTTCCATTTCAGCACACTGTCATTTTAACTGTCATATATAGATTATAAACTGATAGTAGAAATGATAATATTCAACAGAACTGAACAATAATGTATTGCCAAGATTGTTCCACAAAGTTAATCTCAACTTACTTGTGTGCATACATAATTGACAGGCTGTGTTATGCATTTCAGAAGTCAAAAACTAATTAGAGAAATTGAGTGTAGCCAAGTGTCCTTTTCATCCCCTTTTCTGACAACTAGTACATCCTTTGTGCTCTCCGCATGCCCCACTGTAGTTCTGGCTCTTACAAATGTATTGTCTATTCAAGATAGAGTCAGCTTGTATTGGTCTTGTCCGCAGATATTTAACTCTGTCAGCCAATTACAGTCAGGTCCTGTCAACAGGACAGAGCAATGCTGAACTTCCCCAAAGAATACTGGCACGCCGATGATATAAACTGGCTGCATCTGGTCTCTGTCTGTATACACTCACATGCACTCTCACATGTACACTCACCCTCTGAACACTGAAAGATTCCCCCCAGGGTCTCATCTGTCTCACTTTGTTCCTCAAACTCACTTGTGATCACTGGGAGAAAAAAAAAATCTAAGTGAGCATCTGTTTAACTTAGTTTTTCAGGAGTTGGAGCCTACAGTCTTTTAAGTTGACATCAAAGCTGACCGGTGAAAAAAAAGCCCTACTTAGCAGCTGCAACACTCCCAGCACATGAAGACAAGTTATGGATGTATGGGGAGTAATCATTTCTTTAAAAGGGGTGCATTGTGTGCTCACCATATGTACAAGACTGTAAATGTTTAATGTTGTTAGTGCAGTACAAATGGACCTAGGAATCTTGTGTTGAAGGAATTATAATTTATCCTACATAGGCAACAATTTACAATCAAACTAATAAAAACTTCCTCAAAGTTTTCAACTAGATGTTTATAAAGCAGCAGTACTTTTCACACAGTTATTTTTGTAATCATCTCGATTGCCATTTGTAAAGTTCGTCATATTTCTCAAAATATGGCATAGTTTCTGGCTCCATAAACTCCAAGTGGCTTCTAGTCCATCGCCAGTTTATACAGGTGACATAACAGTTTAATGGTCCACTATTATTTAACATTCTGTGCCTTGAGCTCATAAACTCCATTCCATTGCCAATTTAATGTAGGACCATAGTCATCTATTTAGAATGTCTACTGTCATTTGTTATGTTGACTGATCATTAGCATCACTTGCTAGTATCACTAGTTAGCTAAAAGGTCTTGCTCCGTGCTTTCTGTGCTCAAGCCTCAAAATTTGGCAGTGATGCTTGGCTTCAAAACTCTGCCGACTTCCTTGACAAAAAAAGTCCACTTCCAGTTTATATACTTCCCAGTCCCATGGTCCACTGTTATATATACACTGTCCATCAGTCATAGGGATAAACATACAGTATTTCCCATTTTCAAATGTGGAGTGTCAAATATTTAACAAATTGTTCCATTGTTTAATATTTTTATTTTTCTCACCTATTCCCTTCTTGGCACATTAAGCTCACATTAAAATCCTCCCAGTCCCAGTTACACAGGTGTACACGCGCTAATGTCCTGTGTACCTCTGCCACCCAGAACCTTTTTGTCTCATAGCCTTGTGGACTAGCTGCTCATTCTGCATGTGGCTGTGGGGATTAACCGCCGGGCCGAGGTGCGTCTTATCTCACCTCACACAGATAAATCAGCCCAGGACGCTCTGCTTTCACACTCTACTCTGGAGAATGGAGAAGCCACACACAGCTTTTCCCGGCCGCTGTGTTTGTTTAAAGCTGCTTTAGGGGTTTACGCAGTGCTCTGCCTGTCCTCTGGAATGAGCCGCCAATGGTAACAGGCTCCAAGGTTGTTAGAGTGTTGTTTAGAGTGGCCAGTGTGGTCACCTTGATCTCTGCTCCAGTGACAATATCCAGACAAGAGCGCACAAAATGCTGTCTGGCACCAACATGGCCTATTTTTGCCCCACATTTTGCACCAACCCTTGGTTTCTCGCCTTCCTTGGCATTATCCAAGGATTGTATTTTGATCTGGTAGTATAGTAACAGTTGTGCTGCAAAGTTTTGTGGTGGGTATTTTTAAATAATGGCTTGCTCCATTTCTGCAGCACATTACCAAACTGTTTTACCTTTACACAAGTTTGCAGAACGTAATCTTTTCAAGGCAACAAATGGTCAATGAAACCATGCCACGCACCAGATGACAAACCCATCCACACTGTCACTGAACACACAGATGACAGGCTTATTATAACTCCCGGTTCTGCGTGACACAACGTAAATGCTGACATGCCTAAGTGAACATTTCTGGACTGGTTGCAACTTTATGGTCTAGACAGATGACTGTTGACATTCAAATGAATATATTTATAGTTCTTTGAGGACAGCTGTAATAATGTGTGCCTTTCTGGACGACACAACTGGCTTTATGTGGCTTGCCTCAGGGGATACACACGGAATGGTCAGCAATGAAACCAACATATTTGCGTATAGGATTCAAAGTATTACTGAAGTCCCCTAAAAGCAAAGTCTGAGATTAACTATTGTAGATAAGCTACTGCTACAGGTGGTTACCATTAAATTACTTTTAAGACCTTCCCTTTAATAAACAGTTTCCATTAAGCAGTTGGGTAGGGTGTACCGCAGGCAATTAAAGATAATTGATGTTTGGAATTGTCTCAATAATTTATTAATTACAAAGTGCTGCAATCTGAATAGGTTCCTGATGAGAAAACTAAATGGAATTGGTAGCACACATTTTTCCACAGAGTTATATAGAACAAAAGGAATGGACCTATACAGGGCTTGACATTAACTTTTTTGCACAACGGCCAATGTGGCTAGTAGTTTTCAAAAGTTACTAGCCACAATATCCTATAGTTGTTTGTCGTTTGTTTGTGCTTATGTACTTATTATGCAGTTATTATATTTTAAATACTATAGGCTCTGTAGCTTTAATGTTGTTTTAGGAGCAACAAGAGCAGGTTTACAGCAGCAGTCTGTGAAACTCTGCTGATTAAACTTTATTAATGGACAAGAGTTTGTATCACACTGGAAATGGAGAAAAGGGAGTCTTGAAACTGGCAATAAAAGAGATAAATAAATGGTGTTACTTTGTCTACTATGCCTCCACTTTACTGTGACCTCCTACTGTGTTTGAGTGCACAGCTTCTCGTTAGCGCACATTTCCCCTGAGCTGCTCGCCGTCCGACAGAGCTGTGAGAAGGATCTGCCATTTCTATTGGAAGTGACTGTGTTACCTGCCACAGCTGAAACCACCTGCATTTGGCGGGTTGGCAGGTGCTAATGTCAAGCCCTGGACCTATAGCAAGATACCATTCAACATTCAAGCCATTTCTGCACATTTACTTGCCCAATGGCAGCTGCCAGTGTCAAAGGCTTTACTACACTGACTGCACTGCACTTTTATACAACTATTAATAAAACTGGCAAAACAGAAAGTGGCAGTTTGGGATTTTGGTAAATGTTTCTCTACTAGATCATGGGTCATCACCAGGTCAAATTCAAACTACCTGGTAGATCACAAAGAAAAACAAAAAGTACTTAATTCAAAATGAATGATTTGTTGGTCTCCTGTGATCCCCTACTTTCAATAAGAAGTAAATTACCTAAAATTGGAACAATCTTGGTGGAAGATACTAGGGAAACGTGCTGACAATTACCTACTGTAAGGAATAAGTTACCTAACGCTAGGAAACCTCATTTTGTCAAGATACTGGCAGACTAAAAATAGTGGCCATGAACAATTCCATCCGTTCTATTTGAGACGCTAACATTGCTTTAATAGAAGACAAGTGTAAATGCTTAAAATGCTAAGAAGTGTATCGTGTCATGATATCATGATTGTCTCATGGTGTTTGAAGACGGCAGAGGTCTACGTGAGACAAACAACCAGTTACATCACTGACCAAGGCTATGAGCCGACACACGTCTCCACAATGAGTAAATGATAAAATATGTGAGACCATTAAACAGACGGTAAGTGTGATTATGCTTTGGAAGGTGCATTCAATTTAATTATGGGGGTACTTGAATAGTGATTAGATCAGGAGCTCACTCCCATTGGCGTCATTCAGATTCAGCGGAAACTATATAACCTGAAAATTAAGAAGGATAAGCAATAATATAAGGAGAAAGAGGTAATGATTGGACGGCTGCAGATGAAGACAGAGTTCTTTCATCATTATCATTCATTTGTGAAGATGAAAAACACTCCACTGCTGTGTCAAGGTGACCCATCTACAGCAATGTTACAGGTGCTGCTAACTGTTCTATTGCAGTCTTTAAACAACTCACCAAATATAAAAATGTAAAAGTGAAATAGCTGCTTTGAAGACCTTTCACATACATTTTGATTTGATTTGATTAATTACAATTTTCATGCATGTCAGAATGACAGCTCATCCACTCTTGCTGTTCCTTTTCAACCACAAAACATAAAGGATGGCGTATTGAATTTTTTCAAAAGCTATAGATGTGGACAATACTCCCACTCTGTAGTCCACAGCTGATGCTACACCGCTGACAATAGTTGGAATTGGACAGCTGGAAGGGTCAGGAAAAATAAAGTGAGCTTCTAATGTTTATAGGCTTTCTAAACTGTAAACAGACAAAATAAATCAAGTTGCAATAATTGTGAACATTGACTGGTTTTCTTCTTTTTATGTCAGACAAGAAATGCAGAGCTGAAGCAATAAAAGCTAATAAACTTTTTTCATTCATCGTCATGCACATTGATAACTTTTTTAGGGAGTGTTTTCACATTTGACCATTTCTTTGAAAGATTTTCTAATGTGATATTGCAGGATGCATTCATGTAAACAGGACTACAGGTTGGAAAACAGTGAGAAAGAGAGGACACTCAGAACTGTCGACATCGATCAATAATGCACCAGGAAATGGATTCTCATTACACCGACCGCAAGTGGATTCCACCTCCATCAGAGTCCAGTGTCTGAGAGTTTAAGAGCTTGAGTTAGATTTAAAAGCAACATTGTGAACACATTTTGTTGGCGAGGAGAGATGAAAGCCAGCTGTTGGAGTGCTCCACCGTTGAGGACAGTGTGTGTTTCCCTACAGCAAATAACCGCCTCTGGCCCATTTAGTACCATCTCTTTTTTCCCCCTTTGGGCAAACAAAGCCCTGCACTGAGATGACATTAGTTCTCCTTAGCAGTGAGCGCTACAGCGGCCGATCAAACACTGGGCTGTGTGTGGAACGGGCCCAAAACCAACACTATACAGAAGAGCAGACTGTGGAGTACATGAGCAGTGCATACAGCCAGGCAGTAAACAGGCACATTATTAAGTCCACTCTGTTGGGTCTTGTTTGTTTACTTGACATCTGCTCTGCATTGGGGGAGCGCTCAGTGGTCACCAGGTTGAATGTACTAGAGAAAGATGCATCTTTAAAGAAGATAAAGGAAGGGATAAGCATGCATTATTATTCATACTGTTTATCTAACTTGGCATTTATGCACTTCCATCTCAGAATATTGTCACAGTCGTATAAAGAGAGTAAAACAAAAAAAAAAGCTTTGGTAGATATTTGTTAGTAAAGTGAACTAGAAATTGTGAAAGAGCTTGGTTAAGATCTTTTAGTTGGCAGCCCATCAAGCAATACCCAAATGAATATACATGAAGCTAGACAAACCCTGATCACAAAGGTCTCCCAAACATACCAGTGCACGCATTCTTCATGCACTTACATTCTCCTGCTTATAGCCACAGAGCTGCCAGCTGTCGGAGATCTTGGAGAGGACAGCCCGCCACCTGTCCTCTTATCGTCCGCTCACATGCCAACAACTCCAGCTCCTCTCATCCCCCCCGCGCAATGACGACTTCTCCGCTGCCGTTTATGCCCGTCTTTGTTGTCCCTTCCATTTATCTCTCCTGTCTGTTTGATCTCAAAGCGCCAGATTCCATGCAGTTGTTTAAAACTAACATCAAGGATCTCTCTTGATCTTAACCATTTTCCACACAGCTCTTTTTTATGTCTGTTCAAAATGCTATGTCCTTTGTAAATGTACTATATCTCTGTGACTACATGGTGTAATTCAATAATTCTGGTATCAAAGTGTAGGGTACACTTGTGAGATTTTACCAGAAGTGTCATTTTGCTACTTGCATGCTACAGTCTCAAAGTAAAACAAGAAGGAACACAGCAAAACAATCCCCCAATAATATTCTGCCTAGTAAAAAAAAATCCAAAATATGGTATATATATCTTATGAGTTGCAGCCCAAATTTTTAGATCATATAAAAGCTACACATGTCAACATTACTTGCACCAAAAACAATTCTTCTAATGTAAAACACACCAAAACAGTAAAGGTTTTAGTATAAAATGATCAGACAAAGTGGGGGTTAGGTTTTTGAAAGCTTGTGGTGCCAGATAAGAATGTAGCCATCAGGTCAATGGCAGTGTGTTTGTGCAAAGAGGTGCAAGGTTAACCGTCTGTCTCTGTGTTTACCTAATCTTCCTCTGCGCCCTCTCTTGTGTCTCTTTTGGGTTGGCTGAGATTAGGTTGACTGACAAACCTAGAGAGTTATAATGTAATAACAATATTTATTGATGGAAAGATTGCAAACTTTATCCATATAAACCTAAAATGGACCTAGTCACCTTTAAAACCACTAGCCACAGTGGCTGGTGAGCAAAAATCATGCATATCATGCATATCTCCAATGTGGCGGGTAATATGGCAAAAGAATGACATGAGGCTATATTAATGCGAGTAGAGTAGCAGTCAATAGGAGCCACTTGTCTTGGAGCCAACCCACACTTGACCTTCTTTGTCATGAACTGATCCCATGGCCCATTAGTGGTACTGTCTATGGTTCTACTGGTTCTACTCAAACCTTTGTACAAGCTCTATGTTATTTGATACACTCCAGATCTGTGAGCATAAGCTGGAAAGCAGCTGATTGAGCTTTAAAGTGGAAGCTCAATCAGAGAGCTTGATGGGAATAGAATTAAACCACTCTCTGCCACCGCGCTGATGTCAAGTGTTTAAATGGTAGCTTTTCTCAGTGCTGTAAAAATAGGGAGCATTTTCTCAATCAGTGCTGGCAGCTGAAAGGCCAGATGTCAAGTAAAAGCAGGCCTGTCTGGAGCAGTTTCCAGGTAACAGGCCGTAGTGCAAATGTGCATATGATGGCAATGCTAATGGGCCACAGTTCCGCTCACAGACTTTCCAGCTCTTACTGTACACACATGAACATGATGAACAGGAGCACTGCTGCCTGGGAAAGAGCTGTGGAACGAGTGATGGCTAAGCCAGCTGTCTGGGACCTATGGTTCCATTGTGAACGCAAAGGTGGTGTCAATCTGAGCAGAACGATACTGTCTAACAAGCCAAAAGTCAGAAATCCAGGGTTATCACTAGGTTATGTTTGAAGTACCTATGTCTATGCTCCAACTCATGAATCTTTGTTTAAAAGTGCAGCCAACAATAAAACTGACACATCTGCTGTCAACATAACTGGTGCATTTTGGGGTTCAATGAGTGTCTTTTAATCATTGAATATTGTACATGTATCAAGTTTTACAAGGATACAGGAATACCACTGAGCCAATTTGGAAAGACAAGGTAAAAACATTTGCAACAATCCTTTTTGTCTGTGAAGGCTCTCAGTCATCCAGGACATCTTGAAAAAAAGGTTGAGGTAAAAGCATCTGGACTCAGTTTTCAAGGTAAAGACGTTTTGTTTCTAATTCCAAGAGACTTTATCAATTCATTCAATACAGAATTGATAAAGTCTCTTGGAATTAGAGACAAAACGTCTTTACCTTGAAAACTGAGTCCAGATGCTTTTACCTCAACCTTTTTTTATAACAATCCCTTTTAGTTACACCCTGTCTTTTGGAGTACAGGACAGCAGATGGAGGTCACCACTGTACAGCATGGCTAAAAAGAACAGCTTAGCATGAATTAAGCTGGGCCCCTGGGCAGTGAGCCTGTATCCCACTGGAGTGTGTCAGGGGCAGGGCAGGGAGTGGTCCGGTCAGAGGAGACCAAGCCCCAGCTGAAGGCTCAAAACCACCAGGGCCCTGCCGTTTCAGACCACAACTCCTCTGAGGTCTGAAGTGAATTTACATGGCAGCGCTGAACCTTGGGTAATGTGATTAAATCCTGGCAACACACTGAGCGATGATTAACTTATTCCTTACCCTCACTGTGCCCTTGCATGCTTTTTTTTGCATCTCTGTCAGACAATCAATAAGCTATTAAAACCCCAAACAGTGGGCTAAATTAACTTACGGCTCCACCTGCAGAGTCGGCACTCTTGGCTAATCCCATTGGCAGAAAAAAACATGGCAGGATAGGACCAGGTCTTGGGATCATCAACAACCACACTGTGATTATCAGTGTGAGACTCACTAGGAAAGGAAAGCAGGTTCCCACTGTGGTTTTAGTAGTGCTTATACACCAAAGGCTGACAGACCCTCATGGCTCGACAAAACTGTTCTCATAGTGAAGGGAGCATTATGCTAATGGTTCAAAGGACCATAACGACTTCCCCAGCAGGACTTGACCATTCAACTCCCAACGACAGTGAAACCAGAAACGTCTGGTCCAATCACAGTTAGTTTCAGGTTTAACTCCTCCTTCTGAGAGAAATAAGCACAGAATTGACAAAGTCTCTTGGATGAGGAACGTCTTCACCTTGAAACCTACTTCCAGATGCTTTTGTTCAAACCTTTTCTTCATTAAGTCCTGGATGACTGAAAACCTCCACAGACATAATCAAAGTAGACCAACTTGGTGAATGCCCCATGCTGGTTTTCTACTGACCAGCAAGAGTTCTGTAACAGGAATACACATGGTTTGTAAGATTCACTTTAATTTAAAGTTAAATATTTTTTCTATAAATGACAGAAATACTTAGATCTACAATAACTAGAAGATATCAAATAATTTTGATTTTTTTTTCAAAGCTATGACATATGAAACACTAAAGCATTTATTGCATTTAAAACAGTTGTTTAAAGAGATATTGAGCTAAATTCAGAAATGAGTGCATGCATTTATACCATACTTCTTTTGTGCATAGTTAAGGAGATGGAAGAATCTGGCATTGTGCCATATAATAAAAAAGATTGCCAACTTCTGTAGAAAGCTGGGTCTGGCTGAGTTTCTATTTAAAGCATATGCAATCATTTCTCTAAACCACTAATACCACTTTCTCTTAACTTAAAAAGTGCAGTAGGTTTTATGGCCCATGCATCACTCAAAGTTTCCGACCAATAGGAAACAACTGATAAATGACCTACTGGTCTGACTCACTTCCTGTAGCAATAGAAGTGGTTGTTTTGATTCTTGAAAGAGGGCTCCATGTCAAAACGCAGAAGAATAATTTGTACGTCCGACGTGACCAATGTACTTCCACATTTGATCATAGTACACTGATACTATATTAGGTCATTTCCATAATTCCCATTTGCAAAGATGTTAATGATGATGTCACCATAAGATGCTATTAATGCTATAATCAAGTGACTAAAAGTAGGGTTACCACTACAAATACGAAAAAGTTGTAGTAGCAAATAGTGCAAAGTGGTCAAGGTAAGTGCCATGTCCTACACTATTTTTAGGAAAGTGAAGAACTCTGGGAAAAGCCCTCACTGTGTGCTGCTGGGTCACTGAAGGCCCTGTTATCCCATCCATCACATGTGAGCCGATTGACTAAAAGAAGCTGGAGCACCACTGACAGATTAGAACCTGATACCAGAGCGCGACAGGAGAAAGGGGAGAGGGTTTGGGATGGAGAATGGAAATGTCACCCTCCAGCCCAGAACAGCAGCACTATGGTCATACAACACCGAGCCTTACTGACTCACATGTCAGCTATTTCAAACTTACCCACAGCTACACTGGCTCCTATTTGGACTTTTGAATGGATGCTCTCTACTTTTACATATGACGTCCCCTGTCTGTCTTTTATCTGACTCTTAGTGGTGTATGGTTACACGGAGAGGCCTTTGTGCGTTCGCCACACCCAGATTAGAAAGGTCATACAGGCACAAAGAAGAGGTGAGGGTGTATCTGTGCTATTCATTAGCGAGTCAAGCTCATGCTCCCTTAATTTGGTCTATGAGAAATTCATAAATATTCCATTTAAGCAATATGGTGTTTCCACTGTGGATTTCAGCAGCTGATAAAGATGTTGAAAAGTGCTATGACTGGATCAGTGGGGCGTTGGAGATTTCTATTGCATGACAGTGCACATGCTGGTAATTTAGTTTAGTTCCATTGAGCAGATAACTGTGGAAGCATTTTCTTTGCTGCGACATCAACCTTTATCTGATTATTTCTTCCAACATCTCACGTTCTCTTCTATTTCTCCTTTTATTTGTACTACCTCCCTGACTCACTCTTGAGAAATGTCTCAAATTCAGTCAACAGTGTATTTTAGGAAAAATAAAGTAGCGGAATGTGAAATGTTATCAGTTTTGTTGCATGTTGTTGTGACTGGAGCATGACAGTCAGTGTGAGTTGGTTCAATAAGACCTCTCACTGATAATAATCTGAGTGTGTTTTGTCACAGGCCTGCCATGTCTCGATGACAAACAAGAGATACACAGCGGCATTCAAATCTCATCTAATTGTCCTAGGTTGCTGCGGAAGATAATTTGATCATTACAACAACAATTGGGCAAAAATTAACCTCTCCTTCAGGGATATGAATAAACATTCCAAAACAGTCAGAGTGAGAGTTGTGGCTCATTATCACACTGTTGTGTAAGCTTGCTGTTATCTTGACCTTTTTGTAATGCGAGCGCCTCATGTCGAAGCCCTGTATTCTCAGTCTCACTTTACACACAGTGACTCCATTACCGCACTAATGTTGCACTAATGACAGCACACATAAAAAGCTATGAGCAGGAAAAGCAAATTATTAAATGGAAAACAGCTGTCTTGTTTTCAGCAGAATTTTGTTTTAGCACCTGGGGCTTAACTGCAGTCAACATAATCACTGTCTATGAAGGGAATATAAAAGTATAACAGTCTCATATGGCCACAAGGAAATTCAACCAAAGTTACCCCATTTCCAAGTTTATGTTCCATATGTTAGCATACAGCTTATTCTGGTTGTAAATAGAGTTATATCTATAGGTGAAGACTGAAGTTGTTGTCTAAGTCACAATTAACATCAGCATGAGCTTGTGACATGAGAGTTGAAGTAGCTTTAAGTTAAAAATTACCACAACATGACCATCTATTTTCATTTGCTATCAATTATAATTTTTAGTCTATTACAGCACCAATTTCCTGACCGACAGCGAACAGCACACAGAAGCGCTGCAGTTTTGGCAATTCTCTGACCTACACTGTCTTGCAATGAATAAAAGTAGCCTAAACAAATTAGGCTCAGAATAATAAATTGTTATAATCCACTTACTGACAAGTGCTACTTTAATAAGAACCACAATCAAGAATCAATATCATTTAATTCCCACACACAGTAAAACGCAAATTAAATGCAACCTGTGTCAACATGAGTCCTCTGCATTCCCAATGTTTCACAATAGTACATTTTAGTCTTCTGTGTCTGCCATCACAGCAGATAAATGAACAAAACACTGCACACACATCAAATTAGTTCATTCTTGGTGTTGGGCAAAAAGTGAGACATTTAACTCATAGAGAGTGAATTTCCTTCTCCTAAAGTGTTTGGAGTCAAAATGTGTGAGTTATAATGAAGAGTTAAAGTGTAATAGTTACTCTGAGCTTGGCTGCAACTTTTTGGGAGTTAATTCAAGGCTCCGCCCCCTTTCCTCACCACTGCTCACTGTCTATAATCCAAAAGCCACAACTGTTGGATTATAGCTGCTATTGACTCAGTTTGGACTTCACATTGTTTTAAGTAAATTAAATTATTCTTTTAAACTTTATGTGCAAATTACTTTTCAATAGTTAACAGTCAACAATGTAGAGGGTTAAAGGTCAACTATAAATAAGAGAGTTAAAATTATTTAAGAACATGATGTATTAATGAGTCTTATATTTACAGTATGTTCAGAGTCATCGCTCACTCTCATCAAGAGTTAGGCTACAACTCTCAAAAAAGAGTAACATTAACTCTAATCAGAGTGGTTAGCACTCCTGCTTTAAAGCAAGAAGGTCCTGGGTTCGATTCCCTTCAAGAGCAGGGCTTTTCTGTGTGGTGTTTGCATGACATCTCCCCGTGTCTGTGTAAGTTTCCTCCAGGTACTCCGGTTTCCTCCACCATCAAAAACAGGTACAATATAGGACTGCAGATGGAAATTACATTGTGCGCTGTCCTAAAGAATTAAACTAATCTAAATTAACTGTGTATGAAGCGTTGCTTAAACTGCATGCATACAAAATATTCCATACATAGGCAAAGTCAATATTATGCTCAATCAAACTGAGCAAAACAAAAGTACAACGAAACATTAAGGGCCTTATTTGCTAAAATCTCAATCAGTGGGTGCTGAGTTCCGTGCAGTTTTACCCTTTGCACATGCCTATGGTTGCATATGGTTCACTTGCAGAAATGAAGTGAGGGATTGCAGGCCTGAATATGTGTCAGGCAGCCATGTGTAAATAAAGGCTTTGTGTTTGTCAGAAGTGAGCAGCAAGCTTTGACTTTAAAACAATTCATATCTGCATTATGAGCACAATTTACAAACTGCTACACCGGGAAATCAAAGTTTCTAAAGTCATTACAGTGAATACAAGTAGGAACTAATGAAAGTACAAGCTCAGTGTACAATTTTCAAACGTTGCCAAAGGTTGCTTGAAAATCCCTGTACCTCTAATCCTCCACACTGCCTGACCCTCCACTCACTCCACGGTCTCGGATCGAGGAGCTTGATAGAAGGTTTCAAAAAAGGCCTTAACTCTTTATTAATAACAAGATCCTTGGTCACAGAGCAGAACACCTGGTCATATGACCAGACAGCAGTAGGTGGTGTAGAACCAGCCTCTCTGGCCCAGGCCCAGAGATTACACCTCACAACATGAGTAATACCCATGGGTCTCGGCAGAAAAAACAGGGATTACAATCTGTGGCGTACATTCATCTAGTTCTCACCAGCTCTACATACAGCTTACAGCTCGGATCATCACATACAGAGACACGGCTTGCGCTAGTGCACAAATATGACAATAAGAAGTGCAAAAAGCAAAAGAAAGGATGCTTATAAACCAACCCCTAAGAGAAAAGCTGACTCTAAGCAAGGTTACCTCAAACTTATGTTGAATAATATAATTTTCATTACAAAATAAAGAAACATTTGCTATGCTTTTTCTTTTTTGAGCAACTGCATGGCTCAGTGGTAGAGCGGTTGTCCTTCAACCGGAAGGTAGATGGTACGATTCCCGCTCTCCCCACAGTTCATACTGTCGTTGTGTCCTTGGGCAAGACACTTAACCCACCTTGCCTCCAGTGGTGTTCCAGCTGTAACACTGTTGAATGGAAGCTTCATGTAAGTTGCTTTGGATAAAAATGTCTGCTAAATGACTAAATGTAAATGTATATGTAGATAGGTCAGATGGGGGAGGTGTTAAATTCTCAGACTCTGTCCACTTTTGTCAGGAGTTCTGTAAGACTCCAGCAGGACTAAAGCGACTTTCAGTCCCTCTGTCTTCCCTGGTCTAGTGAGCTGTCAGAAAAGAACCGACCAGAGAGTGACTGATGGAATTTTGGACAGACGGGTTCACACAGAACATCTGCCTTTTCAGCTCAGGTATTGACAGCACGGCTAGACATTATTCACTGCACGCATTGACAATTCCATACGCAGAAACATACGGCACTGGAATACTGGCAGTAATCATAGACAGTGTAGTACAGACAGAAACTATGACAGGAGTGGGAAATGAAGCCTTTACATACAATAAAAAGGTGCTCATTGGAACACAAGCTGAAGAAAGGGTTTTGGGCTACATGGTCAATTTTTATAATAGCTGTTTTTAGCAGTGCTACCCAATAAGTCCAAGTAGCAGGACCTACATATTTGGCCTAAATTTACAGAATACATTTTCATAATCATATTTTACAGAAGAATGGACTTCAGGTGGGACAATGCAGTCATGTCAATATGATTAAAACTACATTTGTAACAGAAAAAAGTCTTTGACATGAAAATTGACAATGATCAGAACAAGTCAGCTTTTTAGATGTCCCTTGTAGTCTTTGAGCAATGTCCTTTTTCGGCATCATGATTTTTGGCATCATTTTTTTCCTTTTGACCACTGGTAGAAATGGCAACAAAGCAGAGGAAATTTTAACAGAAATATACCTTTGTGGAAAACTTGTTGAACTAATTGTTACCATTTACCTAAAATGGGGTGGGCTTTATGCAGTGCTTTGTTTCTCTGATTGGTTGTATGTCTATTCAGTTCGATCCAGAGTCAGTTTATTCTGCGTTGTACTGCCCTCTTGAAACCCAACTAGTGTCCACAGAGACCAGTCAAAGGTCTCTTCAAACATTCAAGGTTTCTACACTTCCAAATAATATTACTTTCTATTACTTTCTGTAAAATGAGAAAATTGCCTCACAGAATTGAATAGTAAGAGGCATTGTAATTACATGTCTGGCTGTGACAGACAAAGTCCTGCCTCACATAACCTCAATCTTTTGTATACTTCATTCTTACATAAAGCTAAACTCGTCAGACTGCTTTCTCCGTTGTATGAGTTCTCTGGCTCAGTCCAAGTGTTCACTGTAAGACATCACCAAATAATCTAAACTCAGGGTAAAAAGCTGATTATTTCTGTGTTCTGGCTTGTATCCGCTCGACTATTGTGAGGTCTCCCGTTGTGAGTGTTTCAGCACTTGGCCTTGCACCTTGTAGATATTTGATTTGACACAGATTTGGCAGAAGCAAAAACTGTGGGCGAGGTGACACTGGGGTGTTTGTAAAATTCAGGGCTAAAAAAAAAATATCTCAAATCAGTTCGAAAGCTGACAGATATTACATGTGGGAAAGAGGCAGATTTATGCTGGGTTGATGTCAATAAGACAACTGCATTTGGGGTTAGTAATGTAAGTATGTGGACTAAACTCTGACTAAAGCAGGGCTAAACCATGTTCAAAAGCAGAACAAACCCATGTCTACACCATGGTAAAACAGAATACTAAACTGGCACTAAATGAGCACCTACAAGCACTAAGGCAGATCCAAGACTAGACAAGGTCCAACCCAGGACTTAACACTGAACCTAAATGAAGAATATATTCAGTTCTAGACTGACCAGGACAGGTTTAAATGTAGGACTATATCTGGGACTAAATCCACATTTAAACAAGTACTAATGCAAAGTGTCAATCAGGAATAAACCTTGACTAAACTTAGGACTAAACCTGTGTTAAATCCAGAGCATAAAAGGTCAAATCTAAACTCAGATCTACAAAATTAGGACTACAACAGCGCTTACCCAAAATAAAGGCAGGTTAAAACAGTGACTAAATCATGTCCAAAACAGGACAAACGTTTTGTCAACATTCAGGTCTAAACTATGAAGGACAGAAGGCCATATCTAGACCAAGACTAAACAAGGTTAAACCTACGACTAATGCAGTTCTAATTCCTTGACTAAATCAGAAACCAAACCAAGACTAAAGACTAAAACTAAAACTGAAAAACTAAACCTGGTCCAAACACAATTCTAAACTAAACCTGTCTCTAAAGCAGGGAAAAGGTAAATCTAAATGTAGGATTTGGGCTAAAAGTAAAGTCTAAATTAAGGTCTAATACGAGAAGAAACTATGAGTACTGCAAAGACCAAATCTTCAGGTGTTGAAGCTCCAGAGGACCGTGGACCTAACAGCTGCTCTTTGGTCCAGCAAAAACAGGTGGTCTCAGTCTGGACTAAACTGAACTAAGCTCTGGTTTGTTTGTATTTTGAAAGCGTGTTTGCAGATAGTTTGGTTTTTCTGATCGACTGCAGGAAGCAGGAATTGGGAGATAGGGTTATAGGGGATAGATCAGTCAGGTTTAAAAAGACAAAATGCACAGACTACCCTGTTTTACGTTTTGTATGGCTCTATTGTTCTTGCTACGCTACAGCAGATGCCATCTGAAAAGCCGTCCTCCAGCCCCTGTTGTCATGACGACAGTAATCACAGCATCAGGGAAAGTCTGATATTCTGTCTTTAAAAAGTGTAGAGTGAAGAAGAAGTTAAAGGCCTTAAGAAATACTGTTACACTTTGTGAGTTCTTGGTGCAGACTTTCAGGTGAGAAAATGACCTAAACCATGACTAAGCAACAACCTAGAAATAGTTTTTTATAGGTAACCTAGGTACTAAACTAAGATCTAAAACAGGAAAATAGTATAATGGATTTAGTTGAAACATATGAATTATAGAAGGTTAAAACCATGTAGCCCATGTAATATCACCTTAAAACCTTATTTGTAATTCCGACCTTGTATTACATCACTAAAACTGTCTTTTCATGGCCTTCATGCATCAACCCATAGCTGCAAATAAAAGCTCTGGGTTTAATTGCATGAACTGGATTAACTTATGCAAACACCCTGAAGTGCTAAATATGCCAGCATGGGGAGACCACACACACACATGCTAAAGTCACTCTGCATACATGGATTCATAGGGCACTAATTGAAATGCATGTGTTGGAGATATCTACCCAGCAGAGGTTTAGCAAACACTGAGCTGACAGGTTTGTGCTGCGGGGAGCGCAGTTCGACAGTAGCCGCTCAGTGCAGTTTTTAAGATTAACAACATTGCTCAGAAAAAGCCTCAACAAAGAGTGTACTTCCAGAAACTATTCAGAACAAGAATAAATAGTAAAGAAAACAAGGCTCTTCCAAAGAATATAGAAGCCAGAAGCAAGCATGTGGGACTTTTCATGCTTGTGTCAAACAGAAGACTGCAGTTCAAGGCATTTTGCAACTGGTTCTGAAGCCAATGCCTTACTTTGAAGCTTTACAGGACCAAAATGTCCTGGCTGGTTTTCCCAATGCAACCAACCACTATCTGGAGATGTACATAAGTCTAAAGAATTGCTAGCTCCACAATTTGAAAAAACTATTTGTTTGTTGCACCATATATAAGCCTTACAGGGCTACCTTTTCTTTTGGAACTCTTTCACCATGTACAAACGGAATAATAACACGTACTTGCCCAGTCCAGGTTCCAACAGTTGGCCTTTTCTAAACTGGCCTTTGTTTAAAGTCTAAAAGACTATTTCAAGACTATTTTATTTATAAGCTCTAGCACCAGCACAGAGACAGTTCATCTTTTTGGGAAGTTTTCTGAAGGCCTCTCAGTTCCGCAGACTCCCAGACACTGGACTGGGACCAGCAGAGCCAACAGAGTTCACTCGTGAAGCAGACCCTGATTGTTCCGTTTGCACCAATTTACTGTAAACCTCCCCGAGACAGATAAGTGACACAGAGCTGTGACACAGTGTGCTCCCAGGCCCCTGGCAGATGAGCCCCCTCACTACTGCCTCTGCTCAGCCCTCCAGTGACCTGCTGCTTTCTTTTCACCTCACACCTACTTCTTCTGTCTTCCAGCTTTCTTTACACCTGTATGTTTCAAAGTGCCAAAATACACAAAAAAACAGATCAGACCAAAATGGGTGTTGGAAAGAAAAATATTATGAAGATAGATGAGCTAAAATATAATGTAAACAGAACAAGATTAAACCCATAACTGAACCACAACTAGGCCAAGACTGCCAAAAATCAACTCTAACCCAAACTAAATCTGAGCAAAAATAACGCCTTAACTAATATACTATAAACTAAATTAAAAGTATGGAAGGTCTAGAACATAAGTAAACTGGACTGACTTAACCCTATAGTGAGCAACAACATTTAGTTGTAAGACTGCAAGTGACAAGAGCTGATAAAAGTGACTGACATTGGTTATGGCCAAACAAAAGAAAGTAGGCTTTGTGTCACAAGCTGAAGAGAAGATGGGTGAGTGCTGGAGAGAAATCTGAGACAGACTAAACTCAGATGTTACGTGTCAGGAGCAGGCTTCAGTTTGGGAGGGACTCAGAATCCTTCAGAGACGACAGATGTGGTACAAGGGATTTCCTGCATGAGAGAGAGTCTAGTTTTTAGATCAGTGGGAGTGGGCTGAAATCTCTTAAGATGCCTGGAAAAGCCATGATGGATTACACATTAGTTCAAAACAATAGTTTAAGTGCAATATACAGTTTTATGTCTATTGGTCTATGCAAATTAGCCATGTGTTGTTATGTTAAGATAAAAATTGTATCTATATGATCACATCATTTGGTGGCGTCTAGTAACTCAAATGCAGTGCGCAGGAAGTTTCCAACAATGCATAACATATGTTAGATATACTAAGTTCGAGTTCTCGTGAGTTGTGGATTTGATATTTTTCTTGATCTTGATTAATAATAGTCTCGCGAGAGTTTGCTAAGAAGCCCTTAAAAGGATACAGTGATTTAGATACCATTCTGAGGCTCGGTTTAGACAAATTAGCCAGGTTCATACACTTTCTTTCATGAACTTGTGATGTCAAGCTTTGACAGGCATTTTAAAATTGTAGCTAGAGACTTTGATGCAAAAACATACAGTGAAAAAGGAAAAAACATGGCTGTTTGTTGTGCAAGACTGTAGATGTAAAGACTTTTCCAAACGCTGACAACACATCAGGACCACAGTCAAAGTGGCCAGCTGGATGCACAGAAAACTGCAAAATATATTTAACAGAAGCAGCAAGATAAATGAGGCTCTGAGGTAAACTTGGACCAGTTCTCTGTAATGGACCCAATTCAAGTCTCTTTGCTGTTGTTAGCGGCCATACAAAGTCAACAGTAGACGTAGGGCCAAAAGCCAGCTCTGTGCGGTCAGCCCAGTGCAGCAGGCCAGGCCACCAGACAGCAAGCCCTGAGGTTATCGCCAACTCAAGTGGAGCAGTGTGCCGTCCATTACCTCATGTTACTATCTGCTGGAAAAGGGAAATGGGCTATTCATAAGAGCTCGGGAGCACTGGGGCAAAAAAGAGGGATATACTGCAGTAGAGACAGTCCTGTCATGTGAATACTGCAAACTCTACTCTGCCTTATCTTATCTGCTGTAATGTCTTTCTCTCCTGTCACAATGTTCCCTGAGCAAAAAAAAAAAAAACAATACATTATTTAACAAGAGAGTGTTAATATGGATTATTTTAAACCTTAATGAATGTTGGTTCTGGAAACACAGTACACATGTTTATTTTCTTAAACATCAGTGGTTTCTGAAAATAATACATTTTAATTAAAAAAATGGGTATGTACTTGGTTATATATTGGTTTTCTAAGAATTCATCTAAGTAGCTTTTTAAAACTGCTTCATTAACTAAGCTTACAACTTGTTCTTATTAATTACAATGATGAATGAACTTGATCAATGTTTAACACAGCAGTTTATACAAACAACAATGTAAAATCTAGGACAAATTCTTCCTCTCAGTACTTTATCAGTGAACAGTCTTGGGGCACAAAGGAAAGTCATTATTTATAGTCTCCGCCTTTAAAACTAAGAAAACAGTGACATAAGAAAAAGTATGCCAGCTTTTCCAAATACTCAAGGCAAACAGGATTTGTGGCGAACATCCGGGCTTTGGGCTGAGGCTGACGGAGCGAGATTGTCGGCTGTACATGTGGTTAATGATAAACCAAACAAACCGGGTTAGTGCTTGAAGCCTAGCAAAACACAAGCTGTTGAAAGGTGGATTATGTTCACAATCGCACAAGAGTTAGGAAATTGTTAAAGCCCGGTTCTTAGAAAAACATGAACAAAAAATGTAATGTGTTAAAGTATGAGCTGGGCAAAAGAAACAAAATTACAATTTTCACTTCCTTTTGGGATTTGTGTGAAAATGCAAAGTATGTGTTGAAAACCTCTCTACAATCATCAACTAAAATGTGGATTAACAGGGAGACAATGGAGACATTGTAATGCCAGCCATTCAGTTAAAATAGGATGTATTCAACACATCCTGTAGAATATCATGTAGTTCCAAATTTACATTACAGATATGGAATTCATTTTAGTCGTGGCGTTTCATCGACTTTTATAGATTATTATATAAATGATACAACTGTAATTGTTTTGAAAATAACCCATTAGTCTTAAATCCAGCAATTGGTCACAAGCCCAAAAAACTGGAGAGGGTTGCATCAAGAAGGACACTTCCTGCATTTACTGTCTGTATCCTAATGACTTGAGAGCCAAACCATTGGAAGTCCTGTGTTGGGTTGTGTTGGGGTTTTGTCACAAGAACACTTAAAGAGTATAAATGGGGCAAAGGCGGACAACCTGTTCTATTCTCTGAGACTGTACCCAGCCCAAATATTACAATTGCTGAAACAAACTTTTAACTTTTACCCTAAGCAAAAGGGCTACACCTGGATTTGGTGTACTTGTCCAACCTTCCTCTTGTTTAACTACAAAGTACCTAGAAACAGCTTATAAATCATGAGGTCTGAAATGTGGTGAGCTTATAATTCATCCACGATGTCACAGTGCATCAAAACAGTTTGGGAGAAGGAATCTGGGCGTTGTTTGAAAGCATGAAAACATTTATTAATTTTCAACCACTTATACTTGTGCAGGGAGCAGGCAACTATCCTAGTTGCATGGTGCATGAGGTAATCTACACCACTGACGGTCGCCAGGTAATCGCATGGCTAAAACTTAGAGACTTAGAGACACAGATTCATACTCCCATTTATTCACTTTGGGCAATTTAAACTTTTGTCTATTCAGCTATGTTGCTGCATAAGGAAAAATGTTGTTTTTTTGTCCTGGAAACATTAATGAGATTTCTTCTAGACTCGCTGGTCCTTATACATTCTGAGTCAGGTCACTCTCCAGTTTAAATGAAGAAGTCTCTCAGTGTGTTCTCAGTGGCAGTGCTCCATGTCGGTTGCTCCGACAACATAATTATATGTAGTTAAGTATGAGCTGTGTGGAGAGGGCGAGAGACAGAGACTGACTGAAGAGAAAGAGAGCGTTGGGGTGCAGTGGCTTGTCATTATGGCTCTGTTTGAACCTTGTACAGAATAAGCAGTCTACAGTTGAGAGTGGTCCAATGGGGCTCTACGTATACTCTGCTCGAGCAACTCTGCCAAGTCTTGGGTTTTTAAAACACCATATATCACATGCTACTATGGGATAATATTTTTAGAAGACAGAGCCATGGAAAAGCACATATTATATTCTGATTAATGAAATTAGCTTGAGAGCAGATTTTAAACATTTATGTCGACTTTAATGATGTTCTAAAGGATATTTTAAACGTCTATATTCCACAACCACATTTCAATGACCATAATTATCTTCCCAATTCCACAAAACAAATCACATGTTTTAAGACTCCTAGCTCCAGAACTCCATTGGTCCAATTATTCTACAAGGACTGCATCATTTTAGCACAAGCAACTAGATTCAATGGCTTCAATAAGGTCTACTCATGTTGCAACTGAGCATTGATTTTAAAAACATTCAATCATGTATCATGTGTTGACAGGCGTCGTCAAAGAAAGAGAAAAAATTAAAGGAATGTTGCACTTGAGGAATTTGCCTTGAAAGCAGACAGTCAAACATAGGTCTAAAGCAAACCGTTAGCAAGGTAAAAGAGATACATTTTAAATTGAGCAATGCATTCTAATTATGCTTTTAACTTTGAATAATTGTTTTGTACTCGTACTATATTTTTTATGAAACATCTTGAGTCATTCCAAACTCAGGTTAGGATGAGGTCTCTCTCTTGTCTTCTATACCTTTCTGTGACAGTTCTTTGTGTTGTTTGGTATTGTAACTATTGTAAGTTGAAATTTTAAAGTTAGGATCAGACACCTTCAGCAAATACAGACAGCCAAAAGAAAGCACTCTATAAATGATGACCTTAAAAGCATCTATGTAAGAATATATAATTGCGTTCATTTGCAAATTAGCTTTGGCTAAGGGAAACAATTGCCCGTATATGATTATAATGGACTATTCCTCTGACTTGCAAGAACACACAGACTTTAATGTTTGGTGTCAGTTACTGAGCCACTAGTTTGTGTTGCAAATACAAGTAACTATCAGACATGAAACATTAAATTAGCTTAAACATATTGCAATAGGGATTGTTCTGTTGGTTGACAGAAGCGGAGATCTGCACGTGCATGCGTCCAAAAGATTTGTGGAGAAAGGTCTTCTCCAGGTCAAGTAAGAGAGCTTCAGATTCTGGAAATGCATTTAAATATTTGAGGGAAAAAGGCTTTAAAAATCTCAAACATTCTTTGTGATTCTTTTTTTTTTTTTTTAAGGTACTCGCTTTTCTATAAACTTGCTCTGCAGACGGTCCCCACCTGATCTAACCTCGAGAAAAGCCAGGAGCCATGACTGAAGCCCACAAAGCCCTGCTCCTCTCCTCCATTCACACACACACAGCGGCCTCTCTGTCCCCATCTTGATTGGATTACAGTGAGGGCTGCTGACAGCCGCTGGGCACGCTGCAGGAGGACGATATCTGAGCGCACTCATATCCAGTCTAGAGAGCGGACAGATAATGTATCCTCGGAGCTGACCTCACCGCCAGAGCAACCTTTAAATAATCATGGGAACTAATTTGTCAACACGGGTCAACCATCACAAAGACAAAAAGCCTGTTTTCTCTGTACAGTGCACAGGAACTGCTTCAGACTATGAACTTGTTTTTACCAAGAGGTACAGAACAGAATCCACCAAAGCAAGGACCAAACTTTGTTCTAGCTTGGTGGATTACAACAACTGCATTCATGTTGCTGTTCACTTTACAGAGAACGTACAACGTATGTAGTTAAACTCCAGTCCGACTAAGCAGTTAACATGCACCAGTTTGTATAGTATCTCAAGTTATATTGAATTGATATGGATTTTATCATCTGGTTTTAGCCACATACTATTTGCCAAGGCTGCAATAAATACTGCAAACACAACAGGCATGAAAGAGAATGTTGAGTTTAGAAACCAGGAAACCACAGGGGAAACTATGTTGTTCTTCAACTGTTTATCTCCAACCTCTTATGTCACAGTGAAAACCTGTGCTGAAAACACAAACCACATGTAGGTTTTATCATTCTAAACTGTCTCTTGAACTGTACTGTACTCTTTGGTAGAAACAAGGCTTACTCACAAACCCTTGAGATGTTTAAACTCACTTCAAAGTTGCCCTCTTGTAGTTTGAGTGTAGCAAAACAAAACAAGGAATCTGTGCTGGCAAGAAAGCTCTTCATTAAAAGAAGAGTTAAAAGGGATGCAATGCTTGCATTCCTTTTCATATAAACCTCATATCTATCTCTTTGACAAACAGCAGAAAGAGGGTCAAAACAGAAAGGCCTTTGTTCCCATTGTGGCTCCTGACCACCTACAGAGGGCCCTTTAGAGGAGCACTCACCCCAGGATGATCAGGCCACCTCCCCCATGGCTCCTCGGGCTTAGAAGGAGAGCACCAGGCCAAACACATCCTGCCCATCTCCTCTGAGATTATTCAAGCCAATGAGCACATTCAGGGTGGAAACAGTTGACGAAACCAGAGCTGCTATTCATCGACATTCAGGTGCTCGCATTCACACCACTCCACAGCTGGAGAAATTAGACCAGGCCGGTTTCACAAAATAGTCTAAGCTTTCATTTCAGACCAGTCTTGATAGCTTTTAGATCAATACTATTGGAATTGGTTTGATTTGTGTGAATTCTACAATTTCATGCTTCCTCTTTCCAAATTGTTACCATGGCAATCGCCAGATGAATGTATTCATCAACAAAACCTAAAAACAAGTCCCTAATGACTATGTGTTATCATGGTTTCCAATCAAATAAATTAACAGAATAAATCTGTCCTGAGTAAGGCCTTAAAATTAGTCTTTTTTTAAAAAGACTTAAGTAAGTAAAGGATGGCTTTATGTTAAAGACTGGTCTAAGAAAGCTTTGTGAAACCGCCCACAGACTCATGCATCACTTACATGCTACTTCCAGCGAGGCGTTATGGCTCACAGCCTCTCCCAGGTAATTCCGGGCCACACAAACATAAGAGCCCTCGTCCGGCTTGCTCCTGCGTCCATGAACAATGCGTAGGAAAAACAGGGAACCGCTGGGTAGCAGCATGCGTTGCGAGCGCGGGTTGTCCGTTTCCACCCGCTCCCCATCCTTGTACCACTCCACTGTCGGGGTGGGCCGACCCTCAGCTTTACAGTTCAGAGTGGCCGGCTCCCCTTTGGACACTATCAGGTCAGAGGGGTGCTCCACAATCCGGGGTGGGGTGTCCTCTTGGCGTAGACGGGATCCTAACAAGAAACAAAAATAATGTTAGTCTACAATGGAAAAGTCTACTTCAGATATTTTCTAAACGTAATCAGACTTATTCTAAAAAGATTTAGATACCAAAGAGGAGGTACAAAGCACAGCTGTAATTTGGTTGTCTGTACACACTTATTGTGACCAATAACCATTTTGGGCTTAACTCAGTCCCAGTCCTTAAAGTCCATGTTTATAAAGGTCAGCCTTAGCTTGGTCTTGCCCTGCATTGGTGATGGTCTTGACTTGGCCTCAGTCCTTATAAGTCTTTTTTTTATCTTATATTTGGGCTTTGGTCATTTTGATGCATAGGAGAAGGATCAGCAAATGTCACCAATTCTGCTTTATGGCTTTAAACATTGACAAAGATTGAGAACACAAGTGGTACAAAGCCATGACCTAGACGTACTCCACATATAAATACTTAAACAAAGGAGGATATACTGCTGCAGTGCCATTGTAGACTAGATTGTTTACATTCTACATGTCTACATTGTCTACATTCTAATTTATATGTGCAGGACTTTTATTAGATTAATGAAACTGTAGAAAAATGCAGAGCAATATAATCAGCAATATGACATTAACTTATTTTCACGATAAATTAAGAGAAAGACTGAGAACACCATTGCTACGAGGCTGCTACATTGGGGTACTCCACAAATCAAAGTTTGAAAGAGATGATTCAGTATTTTCTATTAGTTAAGGTGAATCTATTGGATAGCTTAATCATTCCCTACAGTAAAATGTTTCCAGCATACCCGTTTTGGAAAAGCAGGCAGGAACAATGCCATGGAGACTAAGGCATATTCTCCTGTAAATGAAAATAAAGTACAACTAAACTTGATAACAATTTATTCGTCCATACATTTTTCTTGACAAAATGTCATTCATTTTTTTGTCTTTAAATTTCATGGAACATTTAATGCTCAAGAAGAGGTATACACTATTTATTCAAATAGTGAAGGAATAAATTACCAATCTTTGAGTAAAGTCATTCTTTAATTAAACTCTTGAAAGCTTAGCAAAAGCCATGTCATTTTTCGGTCCAAAGAACTGGAAAGCAGAAAAAAAAGCAAGAATATGAGGCCTCTCCTAGGTAAAGGAAATGAAAAGATAGTAGATAAACCGCATCAACTGAGAGGTTTAGAGACAACATGAAGCATGGTCTGAGATTTCATAATGAAACAGATGAAGTCCAGTGCCAACAACATGCTAAGAGGGACTCCTTACTTTTGCCCTCCAACTAGTCAGCTATACAGTAGTTATCAAACCTGCTCTTCTTTAATATGCTTGTACTTGTGCTTGTATACAGCACATTGTGGACTGAACAGAAGGGTGCTCCCACACACGTATCTCCCAGCATAGGTTTTTGGAGCCCATTCAGCACCAATTAGAGCCAGCCTGGTCTAATAGGAGGCACAGGACCGCAATTAATTTACCCCACGAAGTCACCACTCTGGCTTGTTTCTGTGCCCTCTGCCCATCCCCCAGCACTTCTCCAACACAGTGCTGAGACGGCAGCTTCCTATGGTGACCACACTTTGGGTAGAGTCAGCATAATTAGTGACAGCTCGGTGGAAAGATTAATCACTCCTATGCATATGCGTAGTATGGTCAATGCAGTCTAATTAATCCAAGCCACTGAAGGACGTTCTTACTGAACTAACTAGAACTAGCGTGGGCTCTTTGACACTTGCATGCATACAGCTAATTCCCCATGAGAGTTAATGTCTCTTTCTTAAACCGAACAACCCCAGGTTGCATACATTTTTTAAGTACATGTCCAAATAGCCCCGAACAATTCTCTTATTGATTCTTTGTGAAAAGACACATTGAGAACTAAATTTCAATTTATTCTGAAAAAAATAGCCAGGATAGGCGATGTATTAGTTCCTTTTGTGCAGTGCTCAATTGGTAGTCTTGGCATTCCATTGGCTCCTGACACTACACTCTCTACACTGGGCGGCAGTAGCTCAGTGGTAGAGCGGCGTCCTTCAACCGGAAGGTAGTAGGTTCGATTCCCCTCTCCCCACAGTTCATACTGTCGTTGTGTCCAGTGATGCCAGTAACGCGTTACTCTATTCTGACCACTTTTTCAGTAACGAGTAATCTAACGCATTACTATTTCCAAACCAGTAATCAGATTAAAGTTACTTAACCAAGTCACTGTAAGTTACTATTTTTGTAATTTTTTGTCAAGAAAGACTATTTTATTTTTTATTAAAACAAGTATTTATGTTAAGTCAAGAAAGACTGCCTTTATTTTTTATTAAAACAAGTATTTATGTTAAGACAAGAGAGACTGCCTTTATTTTTTATTAAAACAAGTATTTATGTTAAGACAAGAGAGACTGCCTTTATTTTATGTAAAAACATGTATTTTTTCAGGAAATTGTTTTTAAATTCAACTTTAATTGTCAGGAGATAGATTGTTGATGTTACTGTTAAAAATACACTTCAAATAAAGTGATTGTTGGCAAAACCAGCTGTCATTTTTATGTTGTCGGCAGCTGCTGAATGTAACTAATAAAGTAACTTGTAAAGTAACTTAGTTACTTTTAAAATCAAGTAATCTGTAAAGTAACTAAGTTACTTTTTTAATCAAGTAATCTGTAAAGTAACTAAGTTACTTTTTCAAAGTAACTAAGTTACTTTTTCAAAGTAACTGTGGCAACACTGGTTGTGTCCTTGGGCAAGACACTTAACCCACCTTGCCTTGTATGAATGTGTTAGAATGTTGATGGTGTTGGTCGGAGAGGCCGTAGGCGCGGAATGGCTGCCACGTCTCTGTCAGTCTGCCCCAGGGCAGCTGTGGCTACAGATGTAGCTTACTACCACCAGTGTGTGACTGTGGAGTGAATGAATAATTGATATGTAAAGCGTCCTTGAGCTCTGAAAAGGCGCTATATAAATATAACTATAAATAAAAAAATAAAATATTACTAATCTACAACTTAGGCAGTTCAGTCAAAGACTATTGTCATATTTCCAATTATTATAACCATTCAGACAATTATAGTGCAATGAATACAAGAAAATCATAACTTTAAAATCATCAGGAAACAATGTTGGTTTTCTTGCTAAAACTTGAAGTTATCCAGAAACCATGTTTAAAAATGACTGTAAAATTACAAATATTGTTCCTCTTCATCAACATATGGATTCCCAGTGCATGCTCCATTGTTGATCTTGGTGTTACATTTTGTTTTTGTTACTAAATGACAGCTTTGCTTATTCAATGGTTTTAATCTTCCACAACCCCATTATTTACTGGTGTGTTTTTTTTTTATTATTCATAAATAGATTTTCAGTGAAAGATTAAATAAAGTGCTGGTCTAAGACATAAAATTCCCAGGCTGAAAATAAGTTCCACCCCAGCCCTGGCTGGAGAAATTATTTTAAAATTAGCTATAAAGTCAACTGCATTAATACATAAATAAATTTTGCTTTAATTACAAAGAGTCGGCTGCTAGTCGGTTAATAATCACTGTGCAACCATTGCAATTGAAAATATCTATATAAAAATATTCAAACAGAATAAACCTTTTCTGGATCAGACTAGCTGTATTAACAATCAAACTGTATCATTGCATAAAAAATGCATATTGTTCCTCTCAGTCTGACCTACTACCTCATTAACTCTCATCTATATCATGCAACGATAACATATTTTTTAACATTCAAATCCTATGTTAATACTAATTTGAGCTTCTCTTTTGGGCCAAGCACATATTAGAAGGTAACATTTCTAGCACACACAAGCCTACCACTAATACCAATGGCCATCAGCAGAGCAGGAAGCCTAATATGTTTTATTAAAGAGTACTTTGAAGGGCCCAGCCTCTGTCTTCTTCGCCTTATCCTCTCTTGGTTCTGAACGCTCCTCTCTAATTTGAGTCGGTCTGAAGTGTTGGCGTTTTATGGGGCACTATTAACTATTCAGAGGCGGCCCGCTGCGAGGAGAGCACTGCACTGTGTTTGATCAGGGTCTGTTTGCTTTAGATGATTACACCAGATCTGTTCGAGAGGGTTGGACTGAGAAGACAATGTGGAGTATCTTGTGGTACCTTGTCGATAGTTACATTAACAGTATAGCGAGAGCCCTATCAAATTTTAACTAATTCTAACAATCTCCTGGACTGACTTCATTTGGAAGATTTTGGAAGAATTTAATTTCTAAAGTTGCAATTGTGTGTTCCTTAGATAAATTAGGATTAGTGTACCAACCCTAACTGAAAATTGAGGCCGTTGGGAGGAGAAAGGCTAGTACATGGTTACAAATCTTCTCATATTGAAACATTACATTTACAACATTACATGTCTTTGTGTCTTTTTCTAAAACTATTTGAGCAAAAAATGACGTGGACAACTGAGCTGTCGTAGTCCTATTGCTTCTGTTACTCTGATCACCCTTTTACTTACTAGAATTTAGTGGTCTGCAACCATATTGTACCCGAAGATCCACTCTGGTTAATCAGAAATACTTCTGTTTTCATGAAAAACTGTCCATGTAACAGAAGCTTAATGTGGTAAGAATGTACAGAAACTACTGTAAATACACACTGAGCTGTAAGCTGTAAAAGTACAGTAGGTGTGAGCATGTATCACTTACACTATTCTTCTAGGCCTCTCTTGTCTCTGAGTGCATTCATTGTATTTGGCTGTGTGTTAATGTGTCGGACATGTTTTGCGGGTGCTGTACTGTGACCTCACTTACTAGCTCCATTACCCTTTGAAATGGGACTACTACCACTACAGGTTCTGCCAACAAGTACTATAACTCACAAAGTGCCTGTTTACACTATGTGTATTTGAAAATAGAGTAGTTTCTTTGTGTTTTTAACTTCATCTGAATTCACACAGATGTGCTAAAGCAATAGCAAAAACACTGTATTATGCAACTCAGGCCTGAGCTGTGGCAATGAACACCACAGTCAAATACAGGCTGCACTAACACTACACTGGAGGGACCTGGGCTCGAGCAAGGCTGCATTGTAATGTGGTGATTCTGCAGCAGCTCCTTTGTTTGTGGGAACCATGCTCATCATGCTAACATTGCAGAACAAAGAGAATGAGACTGACTTTACAGACAATACGTTGTGTTGTATACATTGTGCATTGTGTTCTTGCCAATTTGTAGGTGAGAACTATGATGCAAACACTTTCCTGTTCCCTGTGTATAATGAAACTGAGCTGAGCCTTTAACTAGCTTATAATTGGTACTTTGTGATGTCCTTTTGAGTTTAAAGTACTTACAATGGACTATTTACTAGAGATTAAGTTAAAGCCAAATGTGTGGTTCAATTATTCAGAGTTAAACTGCTGTCTTTGTTGTTCTAATGTGAACCTGATAGCATGCAGGGTGTTTGTACTCATGCACACTGTGTCGAATGTGTTGAAGCACACTTCTTCACCTTATCACGACCCAGGATGTGTCATGCTTGACTAGAATTAGGAGGGCTCACATTAGTCAAACATGCTTAACGTTTGAGCTTGGATACAGTATGGCCTGTCTAGTGTGAGTGCACCCTAAGATACATTCACAAAAGCAGACACCAGCATTATGAGTGTTGAAGAGTTGTGGTCTCTAGACTAAGCACTTGTACAGACCTTGCTCTCACTGTAAGATTCAACTCGTAGTGTTTGAATCATAGAACTGTTCCTTGGTATCTTATGCCATGACCCACTACTCATTTGTATTAGCTATATGTGAAAGTGGGTTGCAATGTCATAGTTTTCCAAAAAAAAAACAAAGGCTACGACACAGGAGTGGGTTTTCCTGTCTATGTTTTAGGCCCTCAGATTGCCATTTAAATGCACAGCCGAAACAGCAGAACCTGGCAGTTTTATGTAGAAAACATTGGCGTTTTAACAGCACTATGGAAGACCACATATCACACCATCATTTGTCTCTAGCCTCTCTTTGAGTCATCTAACCCTCCCTTCATTTCAAAGCTGCCCTTCCCTCTGCTTGGGCCGCTTTCAACCGAGCTCCATCCTACTCTCTATCCCCCTCGCCTCCCCTTTTCGGGGCGCAGACAGAGAATGTGAGATGAGCTAATGCAGCGGGCAGCCTCACCAAAGGGAAGCTGGGACGACTACTGCTAGGATCTGATCGATTAGCGCCTCAGGCAACTTTCTCCTTGAACTCGCTCACTGCTGCTCCGTTTCTCTGTTTCTTTCTCATTTATTCACACAAGTTAAAGTATGCTTGAGGGAGCCTTTGCTGCTTTGGAGTTAATTAAAAAAAACTCCATTTCCACAAGTGACTTTTCTCTGGCTGTTAAAAACAATTGCAGTAATGAACAACGAACTCCATGCAGCTTTGAACTGACCAGCCTTACTGCCTGCACCATGAGAGTCCAGACCTAGACATTGACCTGTGTGTCGTTAGAATCCATGTATACATCCCATAAAATCATTAAGACCTCAGGGATAACCCAGCAACTAAAGTACAGGTTGAATTCCCCAAACCCATAACAGTGGATGATTTTGAAATTTGGGATGGTCTTAGAGAAGCCAAGGTCATCCACATTTCCATTAGTCCTCCAGGCACAGACACAACATTAACATTATACCTCGCAGCTTCATATTGATTCATTCAAGTCTCACGGATAAACAGTATTCGGACCATGACACATGAGTTGATGCACCGTACATCTATAATTCAGGAGATAGCATGGTTCTGTTGTACTCATATGAAAAGATATATGTTTCAGGAAGAATGTAAACCCACAAGAATATCCACGAGAATTCTCATGACAGGAGATTTTTTGTATTAAAGCATAAATTTACTATAAATAACATACCTGTATCTGCAACAAACAGAGTCTGTTGTAAAGCAGATATACTGTATATCAGTGAACATTACTGTTCAAAACATTAGTGCTAAAAATGCTGAAAACAGAGCAGAAAACAAGCAGAAAGTGAGCTGTATTTGACTCTACTCTAGCTCAGAAGGTTAGGTCTGTCAATAGGCAGATTTAATTGAACATAAAGAAAGGTCCTTGATTTAACGCCCCATCCACAGCCTGTCTGCTGTCATTTGATAACTGCACAGAATGGTATATTGTATGACAAACCTACTGCATCAATATTGGATACAAACAGGCTTTTTTAGTCAAGAACATAAAGCCAATGACATTGTTATTGGACTTTGGATGTGCTTTTATTTGCTTTAAATAATTGCTGCATTGTATTGATAACATGCACAGTCAATTTAAACAACCAGGCTGTA
Source organism: Perccottus glenii (assembly GCA_024416835.2). NCBI lineage: Eukaryota > Metazoa > Chordata > Actinopteri > Gobiiformes > Odontobutidae > Perccottus > Perccottus glenii. The sequence continues at coordinate 28,903,430 of CM044550.2, read as the reverse complement.
TCCTCCTCCTCAGGCAGAAGTACTGATGATGACCCTGCATTCACAGGTTTGAAAAACAAGAATAAACCCATGGTCAGCTTGGTCTGATACACCATTTTCACATGTTTGATCAAAAACAGCCCCACCAGAAATACCAATCAGTTTTACTGTTTTACTGTTAATCACTCATGACATAAATTAAACCTTTTGAAGGTTTAATGGTTGCAGTTTAACTTTGATATAGAAGTATACAGTATATTGTACTAAAATCCAGTCTGGGCTACAAAACACTAGGACACTGAGATTCATAAAAACACCTGCTGAGGTTGAAAGGTGTCATCTGTGCTTTGAAAGGATCACCAGAGTCATATGAGATGTCCTGATATGGAATATGGATTTGTGATAAGCAGGGTTATGCACAGTAGGGACCTGCCTATCTCCAGCTCTATTAATCTGTGATTAGGGGACTTAAGAGGGATTTATGGCTGAGATAAGAGCAGGGGGCGTGTCCCTCGGGGGGGCAACCGGGGGGAGACTGGAGCCACGCCAATGTATGCTCATTCCAGGCAGTAATACAAAGACATACAGTCGCCGACCATTACTGTCTCTCATAGATCCTTAGCAACGATGGGTGTGTTTGTCATAGTAATGGAAAACTGTATATTTATGTAGTCCCTACTTTTGTATCATGATCCTCTGCTAAGGAACTTTACTATATCTTATATACACTCCAACCTTCATATTTCCTTGGTCATTGTTTTGGGATCCCTTCAATACGAGTTGTACTGCATTCATGCTATTTTTCAGCAACCTCTAGACTCTTTTTTCTGCTGATCCTCCTTATTTCAGCACTAGTTTTCAGGTCAGTTCTCAGCCATATTTGTTAGAATTAGACTTTGTGAAAAGTGTCTAGCTAGTGGTTAGATGTGGTCATCTAAAGGTCACAGAAGAGACCACCAGAGTACGAAAAAGCTCCTAAAATACCTTGTTTTGCTGTATGTAGATTTAGGGCCTTGTGTCCACATGCAAAATAATTTCAGTAACAAAACAGAGTTTTTTTTTTTTTTTATTTCAAAGTGAAAATCTTAACATGGATGAGGTACAGATGTGTGCATAAGCAAAACAGAGATTTTCCTTAATGTGGTGATGAGCTCAATAATACATCCTCATTGTTTTTGTGTAATGAGCATGTACATAGTGATGGAAATAACAATAATGACACCTGCACTCTAGATTTTAAGGCTAATTTAAAATTTGTATGCTAGCAGTTTTCTATCACTTGGTTTTGGACCAGAATGTTGGCCTCTGTTTCGTGAGTCAGGTGGACTTTTTGAACATCTGTAGCTTTTGTCCAAGTCAAGTTTTATTATTCATAGATATGCTTTTTATAAAAATAAAAAAAAACAGCTGTATTAGTAGTTATGTTTACTGTTGTTTTCTCCAGCCTCTTTTATTTGACCATTTTGTTCATCATCAGTATCTTTGCATTTTACTAACAATGTTTCCAAGTGGTTAGCACTCTTGTCTCACAACATGAAGGTTCTGGGTTTGATTTGTGGAAAGGGCAATAAACGCAGTGTATAGTTTACATGTTTGGAGTTGATGATTTTATTCCATTTCTTCTTGTTACAGACAGACATAGAGTGGGACAAATTACAGCAAATATTACAGAGAGATACTTTAAACAGGCTAATAGCTATGCCACAAGCTTTAGAACACACAATTACACTGCCAAAAATAGAACCCTCCCGGTACTCCCTTCTATAAACTGCTGTAGACCACCTCCTGCAGCAGTTTGTGGGAACTGGCTCACCACACCCATCCAGGACAGGAAGGGGCCCAACACAAACACTGACCATTAAAGAATAGGCACCCTTCTCTGCTGAATTTGAGGAGATAACCGCGAGAGGGGGCACTGATAAGAAGCCGAAAGACGGAAACCCACTGAAAAGGCAAAGTTCTTTCTGTCCGCTGATCCGATGACATTGACAGGAAAAAGAGAAACTGAATCTTGCGCCATCCCAACATCAGGATCCCGCCCCGGAATGTGCTGCGTGAATGGGTCTGCCAGTTGCATCAGATCAGTCCTGTTTTTAATGTTACTCAAGGCTATCACTTACAGTCCTAAGAGGCAGGATTAGAGCCCTGTGTGGGAGTGTGTGCGGGGCCCAGAGGTGGGGCCAAAAGGGCGGTGGGGGTGATGGATATCTTTATAGCCTCTTTCTTTCCTCATCTCTTTGTATACTTTTACCAAACACACTGGGATACAGTTACCATGCCGATACTGAAGTGGCCCTCGAGAACACATATTGGTTTACTAAAAGAATATCATCCTCATCTAAGAATGGTGTGATTTAAAAACAAAAAAATCCCAACAAATATAAAGAACGCTACCTGATCATTTTTACAAAGCTCTGCCACCTAATGCTACGATGGCATTCTTCTCTGAAAAGTTCCATTTTGTCTCCAACCTAAAATGGAAAGATTTATTTCAGTGCTCGTTCTGTAGTTGTTTGGACATTTGTCATTTTGGTTTTATTACACAATGTTACAAGTGTACTTACATATTTATCACTTCATTTTTTTATTCTATTTAAAATGTTTCTATCATCAAAGCAAAACCAGATTGTTAAATATTGTATTGCTTTGGCTGACATATTAGAGACCCATCTATGAGTCAGACCGGTTTTCTCTACTCATATTGTGCGCTTCATGCATTCCCACCATGATCTTTGTGTCTGCGGTATAATCAGTCATCATGCAGACACCTAACAGAAGGCCAGAGACTTGCTCCGGCTCGTGTCAGCTGGGACCCATATCCCAGCTCTCCCCTGACAACCAGGCCCGGACCATGTACAGAGACAGCTTTAGGGGCTTGTCTGACGAGACGCGGGGGCACTCTGCTTCCCCCATCCGCTCTTAAGCTAAGACAATAGGAGCAAACTTTTTCTGCTTTTGGCTTTTTGGGCAAAGGATCTATAGCGCTGTTTAGAATGTAGTATTAACGATGCACATCAAACGCAACATCAGCTGAAGGCGTGTTTGCTTGAAGAATTGTCAGTCATTAGTATTCCAAATAAACAGATCGATTTATACGCCAGCGGGTATTGTACATGCAACATGATGGCGGACAGAAAAGAGGAAAAACACACTATACAATAATGCATTTTCCACAAAACCCATGGGACATAATTGTGGATGGGTTGTAGATATCCTCTGATGCCGTCCCAGCGAGTGCCATTAAAGTCAAATAAGAGCTGTCAAACTTTACACGAGGCCATAAGAGCAGAACACATTCCTGCAGGATACATGCACTTCCCATGCTTTATTATATATCCCTTGCCCGTTGACAAGTTGAAAATCTTTAGTGGAGTAGGCTGGAATGCTTGTTAGGAAGCTGCCTGTCAAATTGGCTCCAGAGAGCGGGCAGATGGGCTGGAGCAGGGATGGAGGAGGTTTAACCAGCAGCGGTCCATCTATCAGGCCGTTCATGATGGATGTCTATGAGGAATTCAAAAGTGAAGTCTGTACTAATGCATTCTTTTTAAAAAAAGTGTAGTAGAATTTTTTTTTTTTTATCTGCATTAGAAATAACCATAATGATGTTAGAGGGAATTAACTGATTGTCCTTGTTCTTAAAAGCTGGTACATTAAAATTAGAAGATATTAGAAGATCATTATTAAAAGATCATAACAAAACATCTAATTGGCTGCAGACAGTTTTAACTAAAAATGCTGACTATGTAACTACTTTCTAATAAGCCTAGCATTCTGGCTGGATCATACCATGTTGTTTTACACCAAGAACCATTCAGGGAAGATAAACAGGAAGCAAACTCTAAAGTCTATTTGTGTTCATATACAGTCTGGTCCATAAATATTGGGACATCAACAAAATTCTATTCTTTGGCTCTATACACCACCACAATGGATTTGAAATGAAACAAACAAGATGTTTGTATATGTGCCTCCCACTTTTTAAGGGAACAAAAGTAATGGGACAGATTAACAATCATAAATCAAACTTTCACCTGAAGTCTGGAACACATAGACATAACCAGACGCTGGGTTTCATCCCTGGTGATGCTCTGCCAGGCCTCTACTGCAACTGTCTTCAGTTCCTGCTTGTTCTTGGGGCATTTTCCCTTCAGTCTAGTCTCCAGCATGTGAAATGCATGCTCAATCAGATTTAGGTCAGGTGATTGACTTGGCCATTGCATAACCTTCCATTTCTTTCCCTTAAAAAACTCTTTCGCAGTATGCTTTGGGTCATTGTCCATCTGCACTGTGAAGCGCCATCCAATGAGTTCTGAAGCATTTGGCTGAATATGAGCAGATAATATTGCCCCGAAACACTTCAGAATTCATCCTGCTGCTTTTGTCAACAGTCACATGATCAATAAATACAAGAGAACCAGTTCCATTGGCAGCCATACATGCCCACGCCATGACACTACCACCACATGCTTCACTGATGAGGTGCTATGCTTTGGATCATGAGCAGTTCCTTTCCTTCTCCAGACTCTTCTCTTCTCATCACCCTGGTACAAGTTGATCTAGGTCTCGTCGGTCCATAGGATGTTGTTCCAGAACTGTGAAGGCTTTTTTAGATGTTGTTTGGCAAACTCTAATCTGGTTTACATCTTGTGGTGAACCCTCTGTATTCACTCTCTTTAAAATAGTCCAGTATTATTATTAACTGTAAATTATTAACTTATTATTAAAAGTATTTGTGAAAATGTGTGACTTGGGTCAAAAAAGACAAAACTGGTGGCGTGTTTTTTCTCAGTACATACAGTGGGGATCGAAAGTTTGGGCACCCCAAGTAAAATGTTTTATCAATGTGCATAAAGGCGCAAAGGAAAGATGGAAAAATCTCCAAAAGGCATCAAATGACAGATTAGACATCCTTATAATAAGTCAAAAAAAGTTAGATTTTATTTCCATCATTTACACTTTCAAAATAACAGAAAACAAAAAAATGGTGTCTGCAAAGGTTTGGGCACCCTGCAGAGTTAATACCTTGTACTGCCCCCTTTGGCAAGTATCACAGCTTGTAAATGCTTTTTGTAACTAGCCAAGAGTCTTTCAATTCTTGTTTGAGGTATCTTTGCCCATTCTTCCTTACAAAAGACTTCCAGTTCTTTGAGATTTCTGGGCTGTCTGTCACGCACTGCTCTTTTAAGGTCTATCCATAGGTTTTCAATTATGTTGAGGTCAGGAGATTGTGAAGGCCATGGCCAAACCTTTAGTTTATGCCTCTTGATGTAATCCACCGTGGATTTTGAGGTGTGTTTAGGATCATTATCCATTTGTAGAAGCCATCCTCTCTTTTACTTCAGCTTTTTCACAGATGGCATCAAGTTAGCATCCAAAATTTGCTGAAATTTTATTGAATCCATTTTTCCTTCTACTCATGAAATGTTCCCTGTGCCACTGGCTGCAATACAACCCCAAAACATGATCGATCCACCCCTATACTTAACAGTTGGTCAGAAGTTCTTTTCATTAAATTCTGTGCCCTTTCTTCTCCAAACATACCTTTGCACATTCCGGCCAAAAAGTTCTATTTTAACCTCATCGGTCCACAGAACTTGTTTCCAAAATGCATCAGGCTTGTCTATATGTTCATTTGCAAACTTCAAAAGCTGATTTTTGTGTTGAGGACGTAGAAGAGGTTTTCTTCTGATGACTCTTCCATGAAGTCCATATTTGTACAAGAATCTCTTTATAGTGGAATAGTGTACCACAACTGCAGTGTCTGCCAGATCTTTCTGGAGGGATCGTGCAGTCAAACGTGGGTTTTGACTTACTTTTCTCACAATCCTGCGAGCCATTCTGTCTGATATTTTTCTTGGTCTTCCAGATCTTGCTTTAACTTCCACTGTTCCTGATGACCGTCATTTCTTAATTACATTCCGAACAGAGGATATTGGCATCTGAAAACGCTTTGCTATCTTTTTATAGCCTTCTCCTGCTTTGTGAGCGTCAACTATTTTCAGTTTCAGTTTTCTAGACAACTGCTCAGAAGAACCCATGGTGCTGATTGTTGGGGCAAGGTCAGATGAGTCTGGGCATTTAAAACCTTTGAGATTGACATCACCTGGTCTATCCAGACGATGATTGAGAACAATCCATAACACTGTCAGGTCCTAGCTTGCCAAAGGGGGCAGTACAAGGTATTAACTCTGCAGGGTGCCCAAACTTTTGCAGACACCATTTTTTTGTTTTCTGTTATTTTGAAAGTGTAAATGATGGAAATAAACTTTTTTTGACTTATTATAAGGATGTCTAATCTGTCATTTGATGCCTTTTGGAGTTTTTTCCATCTTTTCATGGCGTCTTTATGCACATTATTAAAATATTTTACCTGGGGTGCCCCAATTTTTTGTTTGGGGTGCTCAAACTTTCGATCCCCACTGTAGGCATGGATATTTATAACCAAGAAAATTACATCAAGAGACCAAACAACACCAACCCAGATCAGGACGTTGGTTCCCAAATACTTTTGGCATTTAGAGCATATATTACAGCATAGCGGTTGACAATGGTGGCGATAAACATGTTACACATCATAGACCTGGCATGGTATCTATCAAAAATGTACCGTCCATGTTTTCTCTAGTCTCAGTTGTCATCCTAAATTCTAAATGATGTGGATGCGATGTGAAAACGCCACCGTTATGCATTTTAAAAAGATAATGTTGTCAGTGTGGATATGGTAGCCGTCCATCACTTTTCTCATGATATATTTGTGGAATTCTGGGAGCGCTCACTGAATCCTCACTCTGCATATTCTGATTGATGATCTCAGAAGCGTGTCTTCTCAAACGCTGCCGCACAAGTGTCCGGTCTGTCATTCCCTCAGCAGGGCACTGTCCCTCGGAGAAGGGCTGTAATTAATCAGTCAAGTTTCTGGTACAGGGATTATAGAGCAGAAGCACATGGGAGCGTGAGCAGCCAATTACTTGTTGTTTTTGTTTTTCCAGCATTGGCAGTTTTTAATGAGGTCTGACCAGTACGATCTCGGAGTTACTTCAAAGCGGAGCGCAGTACGAACCACAAGACAAGCATGGCTAATTGAATACGCTGCTACATTTATTTCCCAACAAGGGACAGCTACAGTCTCAATGCCTCAACATCTCTTCCTTCCACGAGCTGGCAGAGTGAAAAGCCTCCCGAGATCCATAAAACTGTTTAACAGCCAAACAATTTGCTTAACATTTCAAAAACAAACTGTTAGGTGATTGAAATTTAAAAGCTTTGAATGGAAGGAAGTGGTTGTGGAAAACAGGTTTCTAATGACTAAATCTGGAGTAATTTTTTCTTATTGCAAACCAGTAAATGGCATATAATGCATCTGCTGCTCTATTTAGAAAACTTCAGATACTTAGTATATTAGTGTAGTATTTTTCCAACCAGTGCACAAAATACCATTCATACAGACAGTGGTTGACACCTCATGTTTTGCACAAAAACAAGCTCCATACATGTGAACACAAAAATAAACTAAATAAATGTAAATAGATGTAACCTTCACAAACGTGAAAGCCAAAATGTAAAAGACCTCCTAAAATGAGACAACTGAGTGTATACAAAAAATTCAATGATGCTTGTGTGGATACGTTTACCTTAGTTTTTGTACAGGTATAGCTCTTCAGTTTCTATAAACCTGTACTGTGCTTTTTAACCAACCTAATAACAAAATGGGGAATGCCTCCTTTACACTGCATAATAAAACTCGCAGAAGGCTCTTGGCATAACCGGATAACAGGGTTAATGTAGTCCTAATTTAATTTCCAATCTGCTGTCTCCTCAGTTTGTGCCCATCAGAATATGCTGTAATGGGCTGCTCCTCCCAAGGTCACATTGTGCAGTAGCAGTGCAGTGTAGTGTGATGGGTGAACACAGAGGTAAAGGATGGGGGGTTGGGTGGGGGTGTGGAGGGGTGCACACTCAGCTGGCCCAGACACTGAGAGTATGGCATTTGGGCTTGGGGCCAAGAAAAAGAACAGTGCTGAGGGGAAGCCAAAGTGAAGCGGGGCAGACACGGCCAAAAAGCACCTAATGCCTTTTAAATGTTTTTGAGTTGATGGCGGCTGATACAGGCTGGTGTCAGGACAGTGTTGAGTTACGGTCTTGAGAGTGGAGCGACGATCTTCAGCTCTCACGTCAGCTTTTGTCAATGTAGTGCCAAGACATTATAAGCTATAATCTCTTAATAATAAAAAAGTAGCACTGAATAAGGGAGTCAATATGAAAATAGCCTGGTCCATGCTGTGCTCAATTGTATCCTGAAGAAGAAGTCTTGTGTAATTAATGTGTAAGTAATTCAGTGTGGCCTCTACAAATACAAATACAGTTAAATTAATGCTATTGAAAGTATGGATGTTTGCATTTTTGGTTCTATTTTGGAAATGGATTTTTTTGGAAATATTGTATTTGCATCACATGATATTAAATGATGTGTTTTTCCACAAATACAATATTGTAAACTTTGAGTCTGGTTTTGTCCATCCATGCAGCAGCACAACTTCAAAGTTTCTAACATTTGACAAAGTAAAGTAAAGTCTGTACTGTTTCTGAAAGGCTTCTATAGTATGTACTACGTCCAAATGAAAGTGAATGTGTTTCGATATAAACATATGGTCCCTCTTGTTGTATTGTATGCACTCTACCTGGTTAGTCTCGGAAGGGCCCTATGATGTTACAAAATCCCAAAATCTTGTTGCTACTCCTTCAGACCTTTCCAGGAGGTGAAGGAGTCACAATCTTTAGAAACAACACACAGGCTACAGCATACTTTAAAGTGACTTTGAATACCTTTTGTTTTAAACAAATCTACCTTTATTATGAGAAAGACTGAAAAAGCTTGATTGGTGTTACTTTTCTGCTTTTAAGGCCACCTTTGATTAAAAAGAAGTGGTTCTCGTAAAAAGATAAAATTTAGCATTTTATTTTAAAGCATTTAGTTTGTCTTACACAAGGCAGCTTGTTTTTGCAGACTTTTGCCCTACTATGTGTCTTACTTTTTTTTTTTATTATAAAGAACTATTTCTAAAAAGCAGCCAAGAAGGACTTAATGTTATTGAGTTGATGGCAGTACTGATACAGGCCTGGTGTTGGTGTTGAGTTACAGCCCAAGAGCGGAGACATGACCTTCTGCGCTTATGTCGACTATTCTCAATGCTCGGCCAACACATTCTGAAGCAAATCTCAGACAGCTGGGTGTTGAAAGGGAATTTCAGTCGTAGCAGTCAGCCGTGGGCACAGCCGTAATGTGCGAGCGCAGAAACTTGGCACATTTCCTTCGGCTGCCCTTTAGGTTAAAAGGGTAAGCACGGAGCGCATAGCAGCGGGGTGTCAATGCGTGCAGGCCTGCATGCGTGCACGCTCATATTTATGTGGCAACACTTCATAAATGCTATTACTCGAGTCGAGTGTGGCTCTCTGAGGACGGGTGAGTCTCTGGGAATTTATATGTTGCAATATTTTCCACTGACTTTCCCCTGGGAGATTGAAGTTTGATCCTGAGACAAAGTAGCCTATACATTAAAGGGATTTGTTTACATCATTGCTTTTGTAAAGCCTTGACATAGTCTTGATTGTGGCATTTTCAGTTCTGTAGAAATTCACTCAACAGAATGAGCTGAGTCAAGTTTTTAGTTCAATTAAAGATCTTTGGTCTATCTGGAGTTGCCATTCTGGTCAGAGTTTAGTTGAGACCTACCTTTGTGATGTTTGCATACAGCAACATTCACACTTAGTCAATTGGAAAAATAGACTTGTCATTGTATGTAAAGTTTGATTACAACAATTCCTTCTGGATACTCTGTTCAGAGGTCACCACACTAAATCTTCTAGTGGTTCACTTATTTAGTCTTGCATTGGTTTCACGCCAGATTGTCTTCCTGATACAACCCTGCCCATTCATCTGGGCTTGGTACCAGCACAATAGTACACTGACCCTGTGGCTAGAGTTTTCTATTGTGTAATATGTTGATTAATTGTATATGATGAACAAAATGGAACACATCAGTCAAAACTCAATAATAGTATTTTATAAGTGACATCACAAGACATATTTACACTGGCTTTGTTCTTAAACAATGTCAGGGCTACCATAGCTGTTTATGTGCTCTGAAATAAACTGTGCACTGTCACCATCTGACCAAAAAAAAAAAAAAAGGCACATTCCACATCTTTAAAAGTATATTACAAAAGATTTATCGATTCAAATATTTTTTTCCAACCCATACATGCAACAGCCTGATGTGCAGAATGAGCTGAATTCTCCGGTTGCCTCTGCTCCTTTAAGTGCAAGCTTAGGTAATCTCATTAGCTATTTTTCTAGTTTTCTTTCCTTATCAAATACACATATATCTGTGCACATATATTTAAAACATATTATTCACATTCATGGAACATGGATACATTTGATTTGGAAGATAGCTGGAAGATAGCCTTTGCATATATTTGTAGTAAGTGGCAGCTCTCCATAGACCTTATTATTAAAGTCAAGCATGGCTCCCACAGGCACAGTGTAGGTTAAGACTCTGTGGAGCCAGGTCCTCATGTGGCAAAATCCCAGACACACCAGCAACAGGCCTGCTGAGTGGGGCATGGCTCACATTCAGCTGCATGGAATAGAAAAAAATAACTGTTCAAAACCTGGCCTGGAAAATGTGAAGTGCCATGCGATGTACAGTAAATATTTGGTCAAAATTAATGAAGGGGCAAAGTCTGCCAAGAAGCCTTTTCTTGCGGCCCACAGAAACGGGACCATGCCCAGTCTGGCTTTCAAATAATATTTCCTTCTGCAGACAAATGCTTAGTGCAACTGTCGGCTTTCCAGCACCACTTACCACGTCCTCAACTGTCCACGTGCACTGTGGATTTCAACTGAGTCTCCCAAATGGGATGCATCCTTAGCAGAAAGGTTAAAAAGTAACATGAAAGTCCTTAAATAATTGTTTAGTACTTTTATTTACTGCCTAATAGTAAGTTGTTGTAACAATAAATTGACTATTGGCTGTGCGGATGACTCAGCTTCATATAGGGCCATATTTTATAAAGTCAAACAGCCCTAGACAGAAGCACAGCTATGATACAAAAATACAGTGGATCAAGTGTTGGGTCATCCAATAACTTAAAAGTTTGGCGGTTTTATTGCTTGAGCACTTTGAGTGTCAATGTTGCTTTAAAAAAGTACTTTATAAATGTAGCCATTTACCAAAGTTATTGAATTCAACCCCTGAGTTGCAGTCAATTGTACCAATGACTTGTCGCCAATGTTTTTATGGTTATGTTTTGCCAAAAAACACACTTTGAAAAATACAACAAGGCTTGGTGTAATATACTGTAGCTAATGTTGCAAAAACATTTTTCATACTATCCCTAATGACAATCTTGAGGCATGAACCTCAAAGATCTGTGGAAGGAAAGTCTTAGGTTTTATGTACTCATCACATATTATCAAATGCATTTGTATGTTGAACATCTTGGGGGATGCTCAGAATGAACCAACCTTTCTCTCATCTGCCCTTCTTGCAAGTCAAAGTGCTTAAAAGAAATTCCACTCCTTCAATTCCTAAGTGACCCGTTTCTACAGCTGATAATGCAATCGCTGTTAAACATCCAATTTAAATGTCTAATCTGACAATTGCTGTTATTCCTTTGGTGTTTTAGTCAGACGTAGACGAGGAGGAGGAGGGATGGGAGTGGCTGATCTGAAGACAGCTGCCATGACAAATGCAGTCAAGAGAAAATATCCACATCACCAGCCGCTGCTCAGACTGTTTGGTAAGTGGAAAAAAGCAGCCCCAGGGCATGGCACTGGATTTCCATTGAAAATTAGTTTTCAAAACTTTAAGTAATTATTACAGACAGTTATGTAGGACTTAAGAATATGACATGAGTAGTTAGTGTTGTAGTCAGGACCACACTAACCAGGACTGTACTGAGACCGAGCCATGACCAAGAACAAAGTGTGCCAAAAGAAACCGAAGAACAAAGTGTACCAAGAATCAAGTCAAGACTAAGACCACAATCTAGCAAAGCAAAAGAAAGGCCATTGTGTACAAAGACTAAGTAAATAATGTCAGCAAATAATTCAGTTGGTCTTGCAAGTTCTCTATATCCAAGACATGTCCAAAAATATTAATTTAAATAATAATATTAAATATTAGTTTAATTCATTACTCATGACATTTAAAGACCAATCTCAAAAGACCAATTTTCAAAAATAAATTTGTTTTTGATTTTTTCTGTTGCAGACTCCATTTGTGAAAGTCAAAAGAATGTTGGTAATTGTGATTACAGAGTGCAGAGGTAAAGACAGGGGCGCTCTCAGCTCAGAACACAAATGGAAGTATGAGAGGTGATAAACACATGGCTGTCAGGACTAAATGTCAAAAAGAATCACAACAGTTTCTACAACAGCAATATTCAGACAAGCAACAATGTTCTCAGAGCCAAAAGACTGCGATTAACCACAGCATGACAGGAAACAGAGACCAGGGTGCACTTTCATAGTTACATTTGTGAAGCTTCTGATTAAGACCCAGTGACAGATGTGGAAATAAGTGCAAAATAAATCTTGAGCTTAAACCTTGAAGAACCTCTCAGCCAGCAACTCTGATTGTTATTCAATTAAATTTTTCATAATAGAGCAAAGAAGAAGGAATGTGGGAGGTGTGGACAAAAGAAAGCTAAGGAGACTTTAAATGTGACAAGGAGAGCTCATAAATAGCCCCACAAATCATTCAAAAGAAAAACGTTTGTTTAAAAGCTTTGCGAAAAGCCCCAGGGCTCAAGGAGAAGCTGAGTGTTGTTCCCTTTCAAAGAGTAATAGTGCACTTCTCGCAGAAGTTGAACCACATCCAGCAAACTGAAAAACAGACTTATTTGTAACTGTGCATCTTTTTGTATCTAAAAGTTAAAGGTGAGGTAGGCAGAATTCAAAATAAATATGAAGGTAACTTATCAGCAGTAATTATTCCAGGAAATGCAAATTCCATAAGTGACAAGCAAAAAATAAATGTGAAAAAGTCTTTCAGAATGTGCTAGAACTTTTCTCAAGAATATGATTTAATAGAGAATGAAATGCTTATCTTTGAAAATGGATTTCTAAAAAGAAAGAAATTATTCAAATTTATTGGGTTGTCTGAATCCTAATCAAACTATACAAACTCATATTTTGAATTATTTGAATCAAAAGTTACAAAATGCTTACTCCAGCTTTAAAGAAATTAAATTTAAGTAAAAGCTGCAAAAACATACAGTATATGTAATTGGATTGAATACAGATATGCCTATCATTAGACAGACCATACATCTAATGAGTTTAAAACTGATTAAGACATGTATATATATGAATGCCTATTCCAGCTTGAAAAGTTAATAAAGGATAAAGGCTTATCTCAATAAAATGTCTCTGGCTTCCTTCCACTTTCTAAAACATAACCAAAAAAAGTTACCCTTATTGAACTGCGTTGTCTAAAAACTTTTTAGTTAGTACAAAAAAAAAACAATACATATAATAAAAATGAGGTGGAAAAAGTATTCTCATTGTGTACTTTGTGCACAGAAACGTGTGTTAAAAATGACTCTGGTAAAAGTAGAAGTAATGATTAAACTTCTTGATTCAAGTAAAAGTAAAAAAGTACAGTCTCTGAAATAAGTACAAATTTAAAAAAAATTTTTCTGTCAATGATACACAATACATTTGTGATAACGCCACTTTTTTTTTTTTTTACAGTTTATGGTGCATTTAAATGTAAGACCTAGAAGAACAAATTTTATACTTGTACTAAATTTTACCTTATAAACCTACATTATAAACGTTATATATATATATTCTATAAACAGGAACTCAGTCTGGCAAAGCTCCGTAAGCCAGTCAGTTCCTCAGATATGTTCCATACCTACCAGTCCCATTTGAATGCCACTGGAGTGTTGCCTTGCCTCACACTTAGGCGACCCAAGTCCCTAGTTCAAAACAGTCGAGATGGCGTGGGACTGCCGACAGTTTGTTTGCCTTTAAACTTCAATAAGTTTTAAATAATCAAGACAACATTACATGTTTAAAACCTCTACAGCAGACAATGTTCCTTTTTAAAGATGTTTTTGCACGCTATGTTTGTACTTCTTCGTATATTTTTGCCCAGCTAACTTCATGTCCGTTGCAATTCCGATTGGTTGGCCCCGAGTAGCTTTCCCAGCCTTAAAGAAAACAAGCTGGCATTGAGCTTTTCCAGACTCCTTGCTGATACAGGAGTCTGGCTTGTCAGGCTAATATTTTTAATACTTTTAAGACCTTGGAGGTACCTGTTAATGTCTTTGTGGGAAGTTTATAGATAATTAACTACTACTTTTACATAATGCTAGCCTTTGGGGCTATCAGCTGGTGAGCGTTAGCTAGCATTAGCGATCAAAGCCCTGTCCTCCCACATTTCTCATGTCTTTCTTTCTTCGTCCATATCTCTGCTAATAATCCCACACTGACCAGACGCCTTCTCTTATTTTGGCTGACTTTTCCCCTCGTGTCAGTTACATCTTTTATGTCATGTTGTTATCCAGGCTGTTTTGACAATGTAAGAAATAGAAAATACAAATATTTGTGTTCACTTGTGTGTTACTTTTTTAGCTCTTCGTTGATGGCAAGTGAAAACAAATTTTAATAAAAAAAAAAATAACACTGTCATTGTCTGTTCATTTTTGTCAGTCTAAGTAAACACTACAATGGCAGCAATGCATTGTCTTGGTTTCATAGTTGTTTAGAGTAGACAATAGCTAGTTCTGTGGTTGCTCTCCAGAGCTCAAGCCTGCTAGAAAGAAACCCAATATCCCCACTGATCTGTGGAGGCGCAGGAGGGACTGCAGAGTGGGAGTCAAGCATCAAGCAGCAACAAGCATTAGAAGATGTTTTATCTTATTGTGTCATATCCTAAATGAATATTTGTTTTCTTATTACACAGCTCTCAACAAACCAGCAATGCTTTGCCTGTTGCTTCTTAGCAAAACAAGGTTAGCCAAATTAGCCAAAGCTGATAATGACTTTTTCTTGGCTGAGGCCTGAACGTTTTAATTTTTAAGATAAAAGTAAACTTTGATGATAAGCTGTGTTTATGTCTTTTTTACTGTAATCTATTGTTGAATGAACATAAAAGCCAATTGTTTTCACTAGTAATGGGCGATATGAACGATATGCGATATAAATGATAAAAAATTGGCATACGATAGAGATTTTAATTCTATTGCACTACCGCGATAATACATGTTGATGACGCAATTTCCCCGCAAAATTTACAGCCACGAGCTGCAGCTTGAAACATGGCTGAAAGCGAAATTTAAGCCGTCTGACGTGCAGCAGCAAATTATACTCTGTAGAGTGTGTGGGGCAACAGTTCCGGCTAAGAGAGGTAACACGACTAATCTGTTGTACTACCTCAAAACGAAACATGTTACTGAATACCAGCTTTGCCAGCTCCGTGAAGTCTTCACGGAGCTAGCATAGCCAGGCAATGCAGCAAAAGAGCGAGTGCGGGAGCGAGCGAGAGAGAGAGAGAGAGAGAGAGCGCGCGAGAGCGAGCGCGCGAGAGAGAGATTATAGATTAAATTAACATATAAAATCTTACACGTTTGTCAACAGAAAAAAGTGTGAAAGATCCCCGAATTGACCGTGCTGTTGCTTTATGCAAGAAGATTGTGAGTTCCTTTTCAGGAATACAGGAATAACATTAAAAAATACATTTAGCAGTTTGGCTTTCCTTGGTATCTATGTAACCTGTTCTGAAATGATTCTATTATAATTTATATATCGCAATATATATCGTTATCGCAAGAGGCTGCAATGTATATCGCAATATGGATTTTTGGCCATATCGCCCATCCCTAGTTTTCACAAATATACAAATTATGCATTACACTACCAATACAGCTTTGGATGGCTGAAATAGACTGACTCAGCTGCAACATCTGAACTGAAGCATTTAAAATAAATAGGGCTGTACTAGAATAATCGAATATTCGAATATTCGTTCGGTGGGGTGGCATTCGATTTTCAGTTTTGAGATTCGAATATTCTTTTTTTTTTTTCAACACGTGACTTCCGTCGCGGACTCATTCTCACTCATGCTTGAACCGCCCGTTGGCGAACGTAGTAATTTATTTCATCTGATACTGAATAGGTACAAAATGCCCAAGACCTCAGCTGTTTGGGAGCACTTTAAATTAAGTGAGGATGACAAGACAAAGGCAGTGTGTCAAATATGCAATTTTAAACTGGCCTACCACAACAGCACCACAAGTTTGAAAAATCACCTGAGTTCTGTAAGTAGCACGCGGCAAAAAAAAAAAAACTGCTTTTATGCGCTTAATTTAATGATAAATAGGCTAATTGCAAATACGTGTTTGTTTTGTATCACTTATGCACTGTCCGTTTTCGGAGCATAAACCTGCCTGTGTAATGCGTACCGGAAACTGTTCTAATTAAAAGATTATTAAATGTTTATTAATATTTAAAGAATGTGTGCCACCTGATCATATTGCACCAAATGCAACACTGCACTCCACTGGGTCTGCCGCAACACATTTACGATGTCGAAGAGTGAAACGTGAAGTCGTGAAAGATGATACAAATGCAAACCAACACTATTATTATATATTTAGCCCCACCCACCGAAGCTTCGAATATTCGATATTGATTGCCACCTAAGCTTCGAAGCTCAAAAAATGGCATTCGAAACAGCCCTAAAAATAAACAGCATTGTCTCATGTCTGGAAGTTGTATGGTAGGCCATTGAATCTAAAAAAGAGGCCTTGTAACAACAGAGAATCTTAAGTATGTCAGTTTATCTAAAAAGGGGCAGAACCCAGGACATTAATCAACTAATTAGCAGTCTCTCTTTTAACTGCTAATTGAATCTACCCCTCTCAGTCTTTTTAATGGTATTTCCCCTGTCAGTTCTCACCAAAAGATGTTTAGCATTTCAAAGGTGTATCCAGGCCCAGACCTTGAATGGTCACTGAAGCTGGAAGAAAAGAAGTATAGGCTGCCCTCAAAGCCATCTCTGCATCTCCAGTGGAGAAAATGAAAGGGCCGAGCTAGGAGCCTTTTTAGAATGCATAAAAGAGAGCGGTGCACACAGAACCAGGGTTGAACCACCACAGCAAAAGGCTTCTGGGAGCCCCAAGACCGTACTGCTACAAACCAAAGTACGCCACAGTCCAAACCCAGGGAATTTATGTAATATGTTCCTGGAGGAACAATGAAGTGTTATCACCATAAAGTATTTTCATTTTTTGTTTGATTTATAAGATTATTTTGGTGCAGTTGGTAGGTGGGGTAATAAAATGTAAGGCTTTTTCACTGAAGTTTGAACTTATAATGTGTCTTTTTTGCAGATGAGATCACATTTGTCTAGCTTGACTTTTATCCACATCCTGAATTTAAAACAACCTCCTGAATCCAAATGGATCAGCTCTTCTTCAGCGTTCAATTAAAAACTAGACTGTTAAGAGAATAGTGACATCTTATGTGACATTGTATTATGACATCTTCTGCGACACTGTGTTGATTAGACTGGGTCATACACCAGATAAAATCAGATATATTCTTTGCTGGTGTCATGCTAATCAATGCCATAACACCTAACTAATCTTCAAGGATGCTCTGTTTGCTAACAGGGGCGTCCACAATCATATAAAAACTCTCTGTATGTAATGCTGTACCACCAAATGTTGTCTGAAGTGTCCCTCTTGGTAGAAAATAAACTGTAAGCATTGATTCCAAATTCCAAGTGGGGGTGTCTCCTTCATATCATTTCTTGCCGAACCTAGTAACTATTTTAACATAGTCACACTTTTAATTGTCTGAAACAGCACTTTTTATATTAGCTATAATGCATTAAGAAAGGGAGTTATGCTCTGTCTTACTTCCTTTTACTCTGAGGGAAATGCACATTGCTTATTATAGTCAGACTAGGGCATTAATCTGGATTTTTGTAGTGACATGCAAACATATCAACGGACTCACATTTGTAATGTATTAAGCTACAATATTTTACTGAAGACTTGGTTAAGCAGATTGTCTGAAAAAAAATTCAACAGATGTGCAGAGTATGGATTTTCTCTATGTAAATTTGTCTTTGAAGAAAATACCCCACCTTAATCTTTGATGCATGTTTATATCCCCAATCCCACACATGGACAGACCCAACTACCGCTGTACAAGTGCATTCAAATCAAGGATAATAGAATAATGTTTCCCTTTGGAGCATGGATATTATTTTATACATATTCAGTCAATTGGAAAGGTTACATAGATAACATTTGGTGTGGGAGACTGCGTTGTCCAAGCCACACCACAGGAGCACTGGACCACGAGTTTTTTATTCACTCAGCACTTTGGAAAACCTCACCTCCCGGATGTGCACTTTTAGGAGAAAAGATAATACCAGCATCCTTGTCTGGCAGGCCACCACAGTCCCCTCATCAGCACAATGGAGCCCACAAGGGACCGGCAGGAATATGCAAGGTGAGCACACACACAGATATTGTCATATGTTTGACTCTCCTTAACTGTGCATGCTTTAATATTATCGCAATTCATGGCATTTTGTGAGAAATATGATGTAATAAAGGAAAATCAATATATATATACATTCACAGGAGAACACTGCAGATGTGAGTTTACGTACTTCTACCAGGTCAATGGTATCAACAGTAAACATATTTGCAAGTGGTCTATTTTGTGCTTACTGTTATGCACAAATATATACAGTAGGTTAGTGTGTACCTACCTTACTCATCTTTCCTTGAAACGTATTCTTATACCTTACCCATATTCAGTCACTATTTTTTTGAGTTAACATGCATGCAAGCACTTAAACGGTAAATATTTCAATAAGCACTGTATCATTTAGCCAGAGAAGAATACAGTACTTGTTGTTTGTCAGTACATCAGAAGCCTCATGTAAACACACTAGTCTCACACAATTCAAATGATTGTGTGTTCATAATCTTCAATAAGTAAATGTACTGAAATAAGTATGTGATTTGAAACAGCAGTTGGTCCCGTGTCCACCTCCCCAACTTCAGATTAGATACAACTGAATGAGTAAAGATGCAGCGTGTCATGTTTACAAATGCACATGGTCTAGGCAATATTGTGCTGCAAATGTAAAATACAGTCTGGTTTGGTTTGACTGCTTCATCCACCACTCTTCCCCCTCCACACCCCCCTCCTCACCCACACCCCTGGGGTATCCTTTGTGCAGCCGCCAGCCACCCCCTCGTCCCGCACACCCCTGTATCCCCTTCCCCTCCTCCACACCTCACAATTGGCCCGTTAACGGGGAGACAATGCAGCTGCCTTGTCCCCACAGGCTTTTACTGCTTTATTCAAGAAAAGCCTCTGCACTGACCAGCCACAAAAAAGGCAAGTCTAAAAAATTGGGCCAAAACAAAATTTAAAAAAAAGTGCGGGGGATGGGAGTGGGGATGAGGAGATTTCTTAAGCCTGCTTTCAGTGCTCCTCTTCCTCACATCTGTATTAGTGAAACCTTGAGGGGGATAAATCCAGTGCTGAGCAAGAGCAAGTGCATATGCAATGTAGGATCAAATAAGAGTTATGGAATTAGCTCTGATTATGTTATTTGAACATGCACTGTTGTGCATTTTTAAGACAAAAATAAAGATTTGCACTAATTTTGTTTACAGTTGTCCAGGACCTTTGTAGCATATTATCAATACTTATGTACTTGGTGTGACAATGTTGCTACAAAAAAGGCCAAGACAACAAAAGGCTAAAAAGACAGAATTTCAACCGTACGTCCATTTTTCATGACCTTTTCCATGACGTAAAAGAATGGAAATCCTGAAACGCTGTGGGAATTGTTACACGGCAATTGTGAACCAAGATACAAACTATATACAACAGCTTTCATCCTAAGGACAAGCCATTTATCACTCCCCGAGCAAGAGGCAATGGGGAACGTGCAGTGTCCTCTATGTCCAGAACAAGATATATGAACTATAAAGAGTCACTCACAAGTTCAAAGATGAGAGGAAATCTTATGTTAAATAAAGATAGAATAAAGGGTACTTCTGCAGTTTTGTTGCCGCCGGACATGTTAAACCATTATCCACCATTGCTACTAACGCAGCAATATTTCAAGAACTGTACACAGACATTTGTCAAAGTGGTTCTGCATTTCTGAAAAAGATGAACAAGAATTTGTTGTGGTGACGGAAATATACAGCAACCCACAATTACATCCCATTGCTGTCCCAGAGGTCCAGACACAATTTTAGTTTCCTGCTAACTCAAATAATAAAGGGGGAGGTTGACAGGAAACAGGGCAATGGAGAAGGGGATGACATTGAGCAAATGACCCATCTGGGATTAGAACTGGGTCTCCTGTGTTTATGCATATTTGCAAGTGCCATACGAACTGAGCTGTGGCAAGACTGACTTTTTGACTGCATCAGAAGATTAAAGTGTCATCTATGGCATTACGTAGATATTCATTCAAGAAAGTTTGTTTAATGGTGGTACTATTTCCATCTTTAATAGTCTCTGCGTGGCCAGACAGAAAAGCTTATAGAAAGTTACGTTCTTAGTGTGGATGGCTTAAGTGTGGATGGCAGTTTGTTTTAAAAGCTTAGCCTGACAGACAGCTTGACATGCAAAGTGATACCAAATAAATCTTTAACAACATCTTTGAACACTTGCGCAGCAGTCTCCCCGCACTACACTCTGTAAATCTAAACCAAAGCCAAGTGGAATTCCAAATCTCTGGATAAAAAGGGCTCCTTTTCTTTTTTTTCTGCCTCCTGTCCCAGTCCGTCCATTCTCCAATCACACGGGCCGCAGTCATGGCAGATTACAAACTATTGACGTCAGCCGGTTTCCCTAATTAATCCAATTTAGCAGCTCTTTTAAGGTCCTTAAAAGAAGAGCAGTCGGGGGAGAGGAGATCATTAAGAGTGGCCGCCTAATTTATCTGGCCTCATACAAAATGATGCCAAGTGTTTATCTAGTCAGCCATTAATGAGCACGGTTCACATGAGCAGGAAGAGGACACACACCGCCCTCGCACATTCCACTGCTCCATGATAAGCCAAAGTCACTCTAATCCTGGATCTTGGGGTGTAAAAGCCTGCTTGATTTGGATTAGGAGAAGATTAATGTGTATTAGTGGATAGAGATATATGTCAACTCCCATAGGTGTGTCATTTATTAACTGAGAACAAGAAGATACAGTACAGTCATTTTTGACATGACAGGACTTTAAAGGTACGGCAATAACTTTTCTGCTCCTTTACTCATGCTAAAGGTGTTCTGTAGCATCACTATAGTATAGTTTTTGTATAAATAGTTAGTGACCTCTCAATGAATGACACCAAAAGTAAAGATGGACAATAGTCAAGATGATACAAAGCTGACTCAATAATGTGATAATGCACCCGGAACACAACCATTCCCTGAATACATAGTGTTAGTTTGCATAAACAGAAGTATATTAGGGTCTGTAGGCCTCACATCCCAACTGGCAGGAGACTTGTATACTAAGTGTATACAAGAATCTATAGGGATATATTAAGTATACAGTACATAATGCACACTTAATGAATAAAAGTTTAAAGTCAGTCCTCAGTAAATGTTCTGGTGGGGATGGTATGACTTTGGTTTTAGGTACAAAACTTTTTACTGGTCATTGAGGATCAAATTGATGGATTATTTCTATTAAGATTATCAGAGTATGTTGTTATCAATGTAAAATAGGGTTGCAAATAATAAATCACACACACAATAATATACTGATACTTATCAGGTAACAATGGGACGCAGTGGCTCAGGAGGAAGACCAGGACGGCCCCATTCATACTGTTGTTGTGTCCTTGTGCAAGACACTTTATGGACTCAATTGTAAAAAAACAATGTGTAAGTAAGTAGTATTAATAAATGCCTGCCTTTTTATTAAATCTGTTAATAAAACTAAATTTAAAAAGAAAAGAAAAAAATCATATCAAATTGATTAATTAATAAATTAAATTATTTAATAAATTAAATTAATTTGTATGATTTATTAGCAGCACAAGATAGTCTGTAAGATGATAAATAGCCAACTCAAAAAGCACATCAAAACTTGAACACATTTTACACACATATCATCCTTTGTGAAGGTCCTGGACTGACCATCTCAGTCTCCTGACCTCAGTATTATTGAGCCACTCTGGGGAAAACTCAAATGTGCAGTTCATACAAGACAGCCCAAGAATTTACAGGAACTGGAGGCTTTTTGCCAAAAAGAATGGACAGCTTTACTTCTGAGAAAATAAAGAGCCTCATCCACAACTACCACAAAAGACTGGGGTATGTAAACTTTTTTTCAGGGTCATTTGGGTAGTTTATGTTGTCATTATGATTCTAAAACATAATTGGGTTAGGGTTGACAATAAATGCTTCACCCAACCACTAACTGTGAGTGAAAAAAATTGATTTATTGTGTTATCATTTATATTCTCTGAAAAATGGCCTCAAATTCACAAATTCTGCCAGGCTAGAAATATAAGCACAACTGTCAATAACTGAACACATCCAATACCAATCCTATAATAGAATATTGAAAACCTGCATTAACACTTGATGCAAAAGGACTCCTTCAGCAGCAGAAGACATTATTATGGGCCTCTGTCCGAACATTACTACACCTCGGTAATGAGAACACATTGGGAGCTGGATTTATAACTGCTCGCAATTAGAATTCTGACAGTCCTTTCTCACAGTGAGCTGCTTTAATGAGCATGTTTGGAGGCCATGTGAAAGGCATTATGGGATGACAGCAGACAGCGACGGCTCTCACCTGTGGTCCGTGGTCATTAATTGGGCCGGCAGCCTGCTGTGTTCTGTCATATCACCATGATGTAGGGGCTGCATGGCCTCTGCAATTTATCAGCACTTACAAGTCAATTTGTCAAGACTCGGTAGACTAAGTGCTGATAGGACCAAAGGGCTGCGGCACTGGTCTGGTTTCACCGCAGATATTATCCACTATTGTTAGGGTAATTCCTTTACAAGCCTGGATGTTATGCTTATAAAGAAAAATCAACCCCATGTAAATTAGTATTTAAGTTCAGGTAGAAGTAAATAACTTTTTGTCATATTTCTGCTTTTCTGTTTATTAAAATCCTCCACTGACAACAAATCTAACCAACTGAGCTAACAAGCATCCGTATGGATAATGTAGAGTCAAATACAATCTTGTAACTGCTTCTACAACAAGTCTGTTTCTGAGGCTGCGCTTTACTCTCTCCAAAATGGACAAAAAGTCACGTAAATGTCCCGCCACCGGTGGAGAACAGAGAGACTGTGAGCAGTAATCTGTGTTAGCAAAGAGGCTAATCTGTAAACGGAGGCTGCTGTCATCCCGAGTCTGAATTATCTCTGAACCATAATTTATTATTTCATAAACACAGTCAGACCCGTCTTAAACCAAGTGTCCACCTGTTTGAAGCCCTGTCAGAGAGATGTCATAATGTTCTGGATCATGTGCTGCCTTCTGTGTCTCTGCTGCAGCCACTGAGAGTAAAGCGCAAGGGTGTCCAACTTAAGGTCTGCGGACCAAATCCGGTCCTTTGTGAAGTACTTCTGGTCCTCACATTAATTATAACTGTAAATACATTTTTGCTGTTATTAATAAATAATAGGTAATAAGTAACTGTATGTAACAGTTAAACAAATAAGAGTTGTTTTGATGAAGTTCTATTGTTTTATGGAAACACATGAGACCAGTGTTTATTATTGACTTTGATCTAAACTGTTTTTAGGTCTGAGCTAAAGTTAATAAGAACTAATTATTGAACACAAAGTAATTAACCAGGTCTAAATCCATCAGAGGCAGATTTTTAGGGGATTTGAAGTTACTTTGTTAATATCCACTTTCAAATTATCTAGCTTTATAAACAAATTAAATTGTATGTAAACACATGTAGACTTAGATTTTATTTATATTTATTACTTACAAATGGAGATTTGACAAGGGACTGCTGGAACTGGCTTTCAGGTTGGGACTGCTGGAACTGGCTTTCAGGTTGGTACTGGGACGGTGATGAAAATCTTGACAAAATCGAATCGTGAGATCAGAATTGAGTTGAGTGAATAGTCCCGTTTGAAGCTTGAACCTTGTGTCTTTGTAATATTTAAACTAGGGTTGTCCCAGTGCCATTTTTTCAGAAAGAGTATGAGTTACCAAAAAAAATAAAAAATGAGTACGTGCAGAACCTAATAACTTTGGTCTACTATTATTATCATTGTTTACAACTTTTAAATATTGTTCATCATCATTGCAGTATTAATTGCAACACAGTAATTGCATTTTGTATGTCATTATGCGTGGCACTAATTTGAATTAAATCCTATGTATAAATTAATCTCAATAATCAAAAATAATTAATTTATTAGAGATACCAGATGAGACCGGTTGACCTAGCTGGTCTGATTATGTGATGTCACAGATGTCCCATAACAGTGGGATGAGAGATGGAGGTATCACATTACAACCATTAACAGTGCAACGTATTTGACAAGATCTGTATGTTACTGTGTAAATAATGTGACTTTAAATGCTGTCATTCAGTTCTGGTAAGGCTCCACTGTGGGAACCAATGCATTCTTTACACCGGAATTAAGTTATTTAACCTCCAATTAGCTGCAAATATCACGTCTTATTTTTCCACCGAGTGGTGTGTGGGTAATCCAATTTTCCTGACACTAACGTCTAATCCAGGAGCAATCCGGAGAGTATCTGCTGCTCAGCCTATCTTTATTAACGGGCCCCCTTCTCACGCCTCTATCAGAAAAATGGCCCAGATGTCTGCGCAGTTCGCTGTAATAGGAAACTGTGGGGTTCGACAGCCGTTCTCAAAGGACTAGAAGGATTAGACCACGAACCAGGATCAAATAAAGCCTACATTTTACCTCTGAGCACTCTTCCTGCTTCAACAGTGCAGGGTTTAGAAAGCTGTAGTACTTTAGTCCTTAGTATATCATCACCAATCAGAGAGATATGAACAACATTTGAATAAAGTATGTAAGTTTGAATTTTGCCAGATCGCATCAGAATACAACATTTTTACATGTCTCGGTCTTGGACACAAAAGACTTGGAATTTAGTATCATTGCTATCAAACCTCTCATGATTTTACAAATGTGTGAGTGAACTGCCTGCTACTGGTATCTGTTCATTTGTACTTAGGCTTTAAACAACTTTATCTACAATTATAACGCCCCAGTAGCTGACATCCACTTCTCTTAATGTTGTATAATGGGCTGCTTTCTTTGTCATAACTTAGCCGCTACTGACCTGGAAAATCCCAGCTCTAATGGTCCAAGAGTTCAATAAAACCATCCTGAAGAAGACTAATGTGCCTCATAATAAAGACCAACACGGGGCACCTCCACATTACATTCATTATTACTTGCCAGAGAGCTGAAGAAATGCACTAGCCAGTTCATATGTATTAGTCATATTTAGTGCAAACTGTCCAGTGTTGAAATGCAGGCCTAAGCAGGAATGGTCATCCCTGAGCAGAACCATGACATACACATGGAAACATGGGTCCACAGGGGCTTGGCTGTCTGTATAACCGATGATAGCACCGCTCCCCGCTGATCCCGTACGGCTTCAGCACTTTGTGGGCAACTTTGTGTGTGCTCAGCTGTTAATACTTAGACACACTTTATGCACAGATTTGAATTTCACTATAGGCTAGGGACACACATTATATTCTGCCATCATGTCAGTGTTGGACAGTCATTTTTCAGGATTAGGAATGTGAGCAAAACTTCAACATGCCATGTAAATCTGTCTAACACTGCTGCTTGGGTGTCTCGGCTTTTTCCACATTTGGGATAAACTGGACTTGAAATAACATTTACTAATGGTTTCTCACTAAAGGTAAAGAAGACATATTGTGGGTGTGTGCTTGGAAAACAGTGAGAAACTCTAACTGGGCACTCCAACATTTAAGAAGGAAGTTAGAAAAAGTTTGACTAAATGATAGCTGATATGCCATCATCTATTGACCACCATAGGTCTTCATGAGCTCACAGGGTTTCAGCCCTTGGTTCAAGAAACACATTATACTGTCAGCAAAAGAATGCAAAGTTTTCACATTTAAGCACACCTAATTGTTACAGACAATTACAGATTGTTACAGATGTTGTGCATGTTACAGATACACAATATAACAACCATTATATATTGCATTATTGAAATATGAATATGCACAATATTATTATCAGAAGGACCAACTACTGTAAAGCAATGATATTTTAAGTATATTTGACCAATCATATGAAGCCAACCCAAAACAGAAAGACATTAGGAGCCCAGTATATTTTTCTATACAATTAAAAAATGCTATTTTTTCCTCGATTGAGTCCTTCTATGGCCAAATACTATCCCTATGAAGAGTAAAGGGACTTTTTCACATGTTCAACAAATATACACTGGCAGCCATGACAAATAACTGATGAGCACTTTTTACTTATATGCTGAATAGTGGTTAGTGTGAACATGTCTCCAGCAGTCTACCAGTCTATACCTGTGTGTGGATCACAGTGTTGGACCCCTGCTCCTTTTAGGACCAAGAAACAGCCTCCTACAACATCCAACACAGGAGTCTATTATATTAACAATGCTCATGTGTTTTTTGTGAATTATCTTTAGCTGCACAACCCCTGTCCCAACATAGGAAGCATTCAAACCAACATCAGATAGTGCACACACAAACAAACCATGATTTTGTGGAGTTATCTGGACTCTCTTGTGAGTCTCGTGCCTTACCTGAGCACACATGGAGAATCGCTGCTACAAATACAAATCCAATAGAAGTTGGAGTCATCATTCAACGTCTCTTTTTAGAAGAAAAAAAAGAAAACGCCTTAATAAATCCAAATTATTCAGAAGTACAAATCCACTCCCTCATGTCAAACTGCAAAACAAGTCGGCCACATGCAAAGTAAGTCCAGCTTGGTTCGTTAGTCTCCAAAAGCTCGGAAAGTCCAGGTCGTAAAGCGCAGCGTTCTCTGATTGAAAATCCCGTTTAAAATGTGGCAAAAGTGTGGCGAAAGCTTCTTGTTGAACAGAGGTGAGTGTAAGCATGTGTTCAAGTAGTGTAAGGGAATATGGAGCTGAGGAGTCTATCCGTTTAGAGAATTGGATCCCGTTGTAACCGCGCGTCTCAGCTCCAACCAAGCGCTGTCTTCGAAAACATTTACTTTCTCTGTGTAGCGCAGGAGAAAAAGTACCAAACAGTAAATCCAGCACAGAGAAGGGAAACGAAAAGTGCGTAAAAACAGCCTTCAACGTAGTCCACAGCGAAATCCACACAGTCACATCATCCAGTTCCCTCGGAATGTGTCACTCGAAAACGGAAACTTTACGCGTAATGCCCGCGTCCTCTCTCCTCCACCGGACACAAACAGAGGTCTAGGACAACTTTTCCATCACTTTTCCTCCGCTGTGGGTCACTCACAGAGCTCCTCGTGCGCGTCTCGGTCCCCGAAGCTCAGGCGCGAGGAGGAGCGTCATCCGGATTCATTTGGTCTCATTGAAGGGAACGCGGAGTGGCTTCGTCTAACTGCTCTGCCCCCTTGCAGAGCCGGCTGGTTCCCACAGCACACTGGTGTTAACCTCTTCCCGGCTAGTCTGGAGCTGCACGCACGCTCACACGCACAGTTATAAACAACATTGAGTTTGTGGCTGTACACAACACACTTATAAAGAACGTAAGGCGTTTGCAGCGTCTTCTACTGGAACTAGTTTTTCATTCAAATATGACACAATGGACAACTTTCACTTACATTTGACCATATTTCACATATTTGCTTGTTAAAGAAAAGGTTTTCTCATTATTAGGTGTAAGATGTAAACATTTATCGAGTAGTTTAAAATTCACAACACATAGACAAACTGAAGAAATCTGAAAAGAAGAAAGTAACCCAGTCTTTTTAACTTTAACTCTTAATTAAAGACATGTTAAAGTTGCCCCTATCAATGCAAGAAAGCAAGGCTAGGCAAAATATGAACACATATTGAGTAGAAATACTATGAACCATGTCACATACTGTATACAGGCCATCATTAAAATCTTTCCATCTGTGAACATAGCTAGATTTAAATACAACTGTCTTCACTGCACAGATAATAGGCCTATCATAAAGCCATAACACATGGGCAATATACTGCATACAGACTGCAATACAGTGTAAGTCAGTCATCAAAGGCTGAGGGACTTCCTACAGTTGGGGAGGCCTTTTGGACCAGTGTAAAATGAGTAACTAACTTATGAATGAAGAAGAATTAAAATTTTTGATTAGCCATTTGGAAAAACAAACCACAAGATTATACCAAACGTATGCCAGTATAGAAAACATTATTGTCTCCATTCTCTATGCAATAGCATAAACGTACGACACACACAACAGCAAAGCAGTCAAACATGTTATAACTACTTTAAAACCTAAAAGCAATTCTCCAGAGAAGACAGATCTACTTGCAGCATTAATGGACCAAAGCTTAATGATGGTCTTTAAATAGACGTATGTACAAAGCACTGTTATACACATTTCTTTTCATAAACTGACTCGCAATTAATTATGGGAGTGGCCATGCTGTGTTTTAATATTGCAACCATAGAGCACTTCAGTTCAGTTTCTTTTGGGGACGTAAGCATAACTCGACGTAATGCATTTTTGTAAGAAGTGAAATTCCTCTTTGCTCAATGCGAAGTCTCCTTTATGGTTCCTAGCATCAACATGAATGGAATCTCATGAGAAAGATGAAAGACTAGAGCTTGACTTGATACAGTGACTGTGAAGAGTCCGATTTATGAATAATAGAAGTAAACAACTGAATATAATAGTAACCACAAAAGTCTATTACTATATTTCCTGAAGAACGTTATGTCATTATCAGTGCTATAGTGCCCACTGTGTATAGTGTGTATCAGTTCCCTTCCACTGCTACAAGCACATACAGTTTGTGATGAAGATTATATTATTTATAAGTGTTCATCTTCTCGAAGTAAAAATAAAAATCCAAAGTTGGAAAAAGACTAGTGTGAAGAATTTCCAATGAGTCCAGTTCTGATGTGAAGCCTGTGTGTGAAACAGAAGCTGTGATTTGTTACCACACAGCGCCCTCCAGTGGCAGTGAACGCACCACAGCAAACATGCAACAATGACCAAAGGGACTTAGACAGGACCAGATCACCCAAAGCTCGAAAGTAAGTAACAAGATAAGATTTGATTTGTTTATCCATTTTTAAATAGCCCAGAAAGGCCAAAAGTAACAATGTGTATCATTTCATATAGCACCACTCTCAAATTAGATATGGATTATGCTTTGATATAAACATATTTTAGACTCTCTCCTTCAAGATCATTGCATAACAAAATACACATGTGCTGTCAATCATGTAAGTAACAACAACAGCTGAGTGGAAACTTTTATAAATTGGACTATTTTTAAAGGTTTCCAAGTGCGTTATACAACCAGTTTCACATTGGACCAGTGTCTGAAACAAATTCCAACTTATCCCCCTCAATGTGTGAATGTATATCGGTTAATTTTAATTACAGTTGAAATACTAGATCTGCACTCAGCAAAGGGCTGTCTGCATTTGGAATGATATGTCACACAGTATGTAGTTTATATCAGACACGTGTGCAATTTACTGATTTGTCAAGATGTGTTTTCAATTTCATTTTAATTAAATTTGTATAAAGCTCAATATCACAACAACTCTTCCCTAAAAGGACTTTACAGAGTGCATGTACAACACGCCAGTCTTACAACCAGGGGGAATCACAGAAGGAGGGAGAACTCTAGACGGACAGAGCATGTCATTTTCATACAGTTTTAACAAGATAATAACATTATGGTTTGGTAAGCCTGGTGCACTGGGTTGATGAAAGAGGATTTATTGTACTTTGTCAATGTCAAAGAAGTACCAAGTCAATTTTGAGACTATAAATTTAATATAGTGTTACTTTAAAGAGCATCTCACTGAATGGAACTTCATTCACTGTAAGCTACCAATCCTCCTTCGTTAGACAATATCAATAATTGCAAATTGACAAAATGACACAACCCAGTTGGCTGGGATTATTATGTCCCTACTGTCCAGATACAATTCTACACCCTTGAAATTCACCACACACTAAAGCTTATCCATTAGACAAAACCAAGGCATTATCTCAGCAAAAAAAGAATTCAGGTTTAAGGGTTATGTTTTTTTGAAGGTTACGCTACATATAGTTTTTGTACTTACTGTGCACAAGCCGCGTACACTTTCTAGCTTTGCTGTGAGAGTGTCTCACTGGATGGTCTTCATAGTTGTTTAGCATTTGTTTGCACCAAAGAGACTTTTGGTCCAAACCATGTCTCTGTTCTTTCAGACGCTTATGCTCCTTGGAAACACTCTGCATCACCAGAGTGCTCAAAAGCACTAGCAACACACCAAGTAGCTGCATTTCGTCAGTCCAAAGTCAAAAGCTTTTCACAGCAAACCTAGTTTGTCCAAATTGATGCTGTACAAGATCCATAATTCAAGCAGAACCCAACAATGTTCCAAAAACTCTACCAAGCTGCTACACATAGCCCCAAGATTCTTTCATGCTCCAAGCTTTGCCAAATGCACAGACCCCTGCGAGTTTTGGCAAGGCCTGCAAAGCTCCTGACAATGTTCCCCCCAGGAAACGATGGGATCTTAATGAGGGAAGCTCTATACAAATTGTGCATCGAAAAGTTCACTCCCCTCTCGCTCAATAGCCACACTGTCTCTCAGCTTCCCCGGCTTTTCTTCCTCAAATTTTCCCTTTTTTAATATTCAAGCAGAGTTTCTTGTGATGTTTCTTTGCGTACATCGGGAAAGGGATCCGGCAGGCGACACGCTGGGATGTATTCACATGTGGCTGGACTGCTCACAAAACCTGGGCCTCCTGAGTATAAAGGTGACGGGGTGGGACACAGGAGGGGTAAGGACAGGGGGTCCACATTCCCCAAACTAAGGCTATTTAATGGCCTTCATTCCAGCAGCACACCAAACAAGACAGCTTGAAACAAAACCTTAAAAATATGCTCCCGTTGAGCCGCAAAAACAAGACTCTATTAGAACGCAAAACAGGGGGAAAAAAAATACATTCTGGTAGTTGACAAAATGTCACAATAAGAATCATAAAGGGGCAGTTGTTTTGATACATGGATATCATTTGTTGGAAAAGTTAAAAAATACTAAGTAATTGCACAATCCATTTATTCATGAGTTCAATGCAAAATAATAGGATTGACATTTTTCTCATATGATTCTTTACTGTAACCAATTGTCTTCTTATTAAAGCAGCAGTAGCCATGCATCAGAAAAAATATTAGAGCATAAAGGTGTTAAAGGGATTTTGCTGAAAGCTTGAGGGAAAAAGGTATATAGCTTGTATATGTTTTGTGAGTTTTGTGAGGAGAGCTTTAACAATGCTTGCTTTTAATATTGTTTAGTTTTTTTTTAATACCACTT